>JAKOGI010005434.1:0-2500 GCA_029747015.1 Carnegiea gigantea | reverse complement strand
AGAGAAGATTGCCTTTTTGATGTCCTCTTCAGTAAAAGGTTTACAAATTTGAACTTGCTGCTCCATTGTCAGATAGGGTCCATGTTTCAGAATGTCATCCTCAACTGAGGTCCTTGTACATAGCTAGTGGCCTAGTAGTCTCTTGTAAAATTCAACCATGACCTTTCCAACATCATCAAATCCTTCAACCCAATTGCCATTGGCATCGTTGATAGAATAAATATAAGTAGCTAGCTTGCATTGCTTAGCCTTAGCATAGAATATCTTGGAGCTGGTGTCTCTATATTTAATTCACTCTAATTTGCATTGTTTGTTGTAACAGTGAACTGCTAAAGTATAAGATGTTTACATATCTCACCCTTACCACTTTTTCCTTGCAAATCAGATCCTCACGATGAGGGTTAGCCTGTAGTTCCTGCTGAATTTGTGAGAGTTGTACTCGAGCTAACTCCTGTTGCTCCTTCAGATCATCGAAAGAATCCCTGCTCAATTGCTTGAGTTTAACCCGGATGTGATCAGTGTGAAAGAGCCAGAGGGGGTAGGTTTGGCAGAGGATATGATAGAGGAAAAATCAGCATGCTTTGCCCACATATCACAATATTGAAATCGCATCTTAGGTTTTGGCGACTGAAGAAACTGGACCACTAAGGGAATGTGATCAGAAAGGCTGTTTGCATCATACCTTACTTAAGTGTCATTGAACAGGTCATTCCATACGTCATTGATAAGGACATGATCTATTCTACTCATAATTGTTTTGTTTGTCCATGAATAGTAGGGCCCTATGCACCTCATCTCTTGAAGTTCACAAGATTCCATGAAATCCCTCATGTCCCTAATGTCTGAAACCAGTACATCTCCCCCTCCAATTCTATCCTCTTTATATAAGATAGAATTGAAATCTCCGATTATGCATTAAGGTTCATGTAGGGGCTGAGAGGAGGTCAACTCAGCCCATAGTTTTTTCCTTAATTATGGTTGGTTCAGCCCATACACAAACATGATATAAAACTTCACATTGGTGCTCATTTGCATAGCATTGCAATGGATATATTGCTCAGACATATGTAGCATCCTTAGCTGGTAGCAGGAGGGATTCCATGCTACCCATACCTGCCCGTTGGAATCCAAGGAGAAGCTATGCGTCCGTCTCTAGCCTGGGAAGACTTGTGCTGCCCCTTTATAAACACTTTTTTCCTTCACCTCGGTTTCAGGGAGCCTTACTAGCCCCACTTTATTGGTCTGCACAAAGATGTGAACATCGACTTGTTTATTAGGCTAATTAAGGCCTCAGATGTTCTATGCTACTACATTATCCATGAGGGGGGGTATAGTTTGTTCTAAATGCAACATAGGTCTGACCCCTTCATCTATTAGTGCTTGAAATTAATTTTTGGTCTAAGGAGAAGCATTAAACAGGGACCTTATTGCTGATCCCCCTAATAACAGGAGTGTAATCAGCAGAGGAGTCAATCTAGCCACCATCAGGTTGAGTTACAAGGATTGTATTTCTCTGTGTCATTGCTTGCATCGGTTGTTTAACCCTCCACTCCTTTCGAGTTCCATTTTCTTTTTGCATATGACTTCCTCATGACTATACATCCCGCAGAAGAGGCATTTGATAGGAATCCATTCATGTTGGACCTTTTGTCTAATAAGAACATCATGTTCGTTGAAGAATTCAATGCACTTAGGGAAACATCCATCCAATTTCATATCCACTAATACCCAGGCATATCTGATCATTGCCTTTTCCTGAGTATATTTATTTGTTTGGAGAGGGATCCCAAGAGTGCTACAGATTTTACTGAAGCTATTCATCCCCCAGTATTTGAAGCCGAGGTCAAGCAACTGAATCTAGATGGGAAGTGATTTCAATGTTTCAGTGCATAGATCCATATTAGGGTTCAACCCTTTTACCAAAAATGGTTTGCTATCAAAATGATACATACTTCTTTTGATTACCTTATCTGTATCCTCTGAGCTCTGAAATCTAACAAAGATGATCCCTCTACAGACCTACAAAACTTTATTGATTTCATAGGAGCCCCAAATTCTCTTGATGAACCCTTTCATCACCTTAAATGGGGGATTAGCTCCAATAACCGAACAAAGAGCCGCATTGTTCCAATATTTGACCTCCTTGCTAACATCCTGTTTCTCGAGTTTAGCACATTTCACTCCATTAATGCTGGTGGTAAGCACCTACTAAAGCTCTGTCCCTTTTTCTAGGTCAACTAGGGAGGCGTAGGTGCTAGCAACCTGAACACGGGTAGCGATTTGCGGCACCAGCAGTACCATTCCTTATAAGTGTTCGACGATTTGTTTGTGAACAGATTGGGGCATAGTCGATGTATTACCTTGATCTAAAGCTACTGGGGATGCTGAATCCATGTGTAGACAAGAATTTTGCGCTAGGTGCGGCCTTCCCCTTCGGCCCTTTGCCATGGCAGCAGATCAACGGAGTTCTCCTCGGGGATCGTCGTAGCAATACTGGGGA
>JAKOGI010005433.1:0-12097 GCA_029747015.1 Carnegiea gigantea | reverse complement strand
ATATATATATATATATATATATATATATATATATATATATATATATATATATATATATATATATATATATATATATATATATATATATATATATATATATATATATATATATATATATATATATATATATATATATATATATATATATATATATATATATATATATATATATATATATATATATATATATATATATTGTAACACCCCCAAAATGCTGATGACATGATTTGCTGAAAAAGTACAGTGGAAGGCTTAATGATGGAAGACCAAAGTCCATACTATTTGAACTTCACTACAATCTACTTAATCATACCATTTTCTAACTCCACTCACACTACACCAATATATTGAGCATAGAGGCAAGTTGACCCTGAGGTCGATCGTAACATTCGTGATATGATGAATCCACACTGTGAGCATCTGATAACTTTGAAAAGGGCTTGCTAAAAGGGGAAACGTATGATACTTCATCACCTAAAATGGAAAACATGAAAATGTTCGAAAATGTGAGCAAAAACTCAGTACATACATTCCTATATTGTAAAATGAGCATAGAAATGCTGTTGGTGGGTGCCCACTTTTTGCAATTCATTCAGTTCGCAATAATAATAAAAATGATAGTAATGTGAAACTGAATTGCTCACTGTTATCGAGATATGAATCCCTTACAATGATATGATTTATACATAGCTGTACACCTGCTAATCTGATCAAGAGTTAGCTTGAAGACGCGCGGGTAAATGATGGGCTAGTGCCCTTTAGATGATAACTGACTGGGTCACAAGTTAAATGGGAAATCACTGTATAAACTTATTCATTGATAAACTCATTAAGAGTTGTAACTTGATAAACATGTTCTGCTTTCTAAAAATATAGGCAATGAACGTACCTTGAGTTTTTAAAAATGTCATCTGACTTGATAAATATGTTCTGACTTGATAACACTTATGCATAATGGAAAACGATAACTAGGTCTCGACTCTATTTCATAAATATCATTGTGGGCATGTGTAGTCAGTAAATGATCCTTTCTCGCATAATTGAGTAAGTAAAAGTATGTGTAATAGAAATTGAGTAATTAAATGTTACACATAACTTAGGTATTTCAATATAACTTCAAAATTGAATTAATAAAAGTAATTAAATCTGATATAAAGTAAATGAAAGTAAAATAGTCCACAATGAGATAAATGAGATTACAACAGAAAAGGCCTTGATGGTGACAATTGAGAGAGTGGTTGTGGCCTTTTCTGAAATAGGTTGCTATACAGATTTAAGGCTTACTAATGTATAACTTGGTTCACAATAAAGGCAAGTACACTAGATTGGATTGATAAATACATTTGTTATATTCTGAAGTGAGTAAGTAATAAAGGTTTGAGGCTAAGAGAGATATATCTTGGTTCAAAATAGCATAAACTGCAAGAACTTAGTCTAATAAATATGATTTCTGAGTCACAACTCTCCCCACTTCTCATATTTTATTCATAAATCCATTAGATGTAGAATTTCACCCCAAATGAATCATTGAACTCAATAGAAGCTATTAAGCTCACTACACTTGGTATTTTCTTTATAAAAATCATAAATGATTCAAAACGCCTAAACAAGCTCCCAAATTGTATTCTTCTTTCTCATTAATCAAGCTAAAAGCTCCATGAAAGTCTATGAATATTCATTTTCCCCTTAAATGACCTTACAAAATACACAAAATGAGTGCATGATCAATCTCACTTAATCTTTATTATTGCTCTTTAGACAATTACTCAAAATACTTTCAAAAATCACTAAACTCAAAATAATGAACCAAAAATTCATAAAATCTTATAGGAAATTCGAAAATGACATGAACAATCTACAGTATAATTTTCTGAATTTCCCTCCATGTATACGCTGCACGGAAGTTGCATTAACAGTCCAATTTGCACCAAAGTAGGTTAGTTCACTTCAAAAATTCATAATGTTCACCCTAGACCTCAAAAGAGACCTAAAACTCCACTATTAAAAGATTTGAAAGTCCTAAAAAACTTTCATTTATAACACAAAACATGATTCTCACAATAGGGTTTCCAAAATGGGGCTAAAATACAAGTGTGTCAGTTTTTGGTCCATTCTGCACAGTTTTGGTGAAACAATCATAACTTTTTCCATAGACCTCTGATTAAGGCGATTCAAAAGCCATTTGAAAGCTAACACACTGAGCTATCTACCCACCAAAAAACATAAGTTTTCCGTGGCTCGATCATTACCAGTGTAATCCTAAAATCTATCTTGCTTTCCTGAAATTTCCAGCCCTCACTGTTTTAGATTTTCCCTCTCTTTTCACACAAATCCTCACTTGAAATCATTCCAAATCACCAAAAACATCATCATAATCAAAATAAAACTAAAGATTATAAAATCAAATGCAATTCAATCCATAAATATGGTTTTAACTTAAGCTTACATGAACATGATCATCCCTAAATCCTAGCATGATTCAAGCTCAACTCCACCATGATCAACACTAAAATGACTCTTATTTCTTATCAAAACATCATGATCAAAGATCACAAACATCAAAAGAAGAATCAAAACTAAAGTTAAAAGCAAAACCAACAAGATCAAGTTTTGAGATTACTCACTTTGCTTGAAGATAAGTATAGATGGAGGTGATGTTTAGTGGTTTTGATGATGGGGGATGGTGGCGAGTGGTCGTAGGTTGTCGAGGGGGTCAGAGGTCACCGGTGCTGGCCAAAAAACTGCCAGAGAATGGTTGGAACTGCTACCAGAGAGGGAGGAGAGAGAAAATGGAGTTTTTGGGTTTATTTGTGTTTGTTTTGACTAATTTAACTCTTGGCTATTTTTAACTAGTAAAATAACCTTTTTGCGCTAAACATGGTTAAGTTTAATCATGGTAATTAGTTAGGTTAATAAGAAAACTTCTTGGGCTTCAAATTGGGCCCATAAAAAGTTGGATTCGGTAAAAAAATGCTTCCTAACGATAACCTTTTTGCATAACTCAAAATTAAATTTTTGCAATGTTATAAAAATAATAATAATAATAATAATAATAATAATAATAATAATAACAATAATAATAATAACAATAATCATAATAATAATAATAATGCTAATAATAATAATTTCTTAGACCATAATTGTCGAGGTCTGCTGTCGATTCACCTGTTATTCAATTAATCAACAAAACTTGAATTCACAATCAATGAGACTTGAATTACAAAATGAGACCCAAATGAAATATCCTCTAACAGGGATGATTGAAGATGATAAATGAAAGAGAAAAATTTAAATGACATAAGATAATTTGGTAGATATATAAATAGAGTGTAATTGAATTAATAAACTTGATTTGGTTATACAAATAACCATGAGTGATTAAATCCATAAACATGACAAATTAAATGAATAAATATGATTAATTAAATAAATAAATATAATTTAAATAAATAAATATGGGTTAGGGTCGGGTTATTACAGCCTTTCCCTCTTAAAGAGTTTTGTAGTTGAAACTTATGATGCTTGCCAAATATATGCAATGCTGCTTTAAAAACACATGGGTCATTAGTTCCCATTGCTTCCCTCTGGAGAGGTATAATTTGCCCAATGTACTCGACCAAGGGTGTCTATATATTCTATAAGTAGTAAATCCGGATACTTCTCATATAATAGCCCCAATGAACTCAATTATTTTGATTCAAAATTGATATTCTCTTCGAAAGAAAAGAACCTTGTTACTAGTGAAGAGGTGTTCACTACCGGTTCATCACCTTATCCACTAATAGGAGCTGTTGTATACCCTAATAAGTACTTTGATACTATTAAGAGCTATAAAACACGTCACATACATGTTCGGGTTGAACAGGTAGGTGCAGTCAACAAGTTAAAGGATTTAACCTTTCAATGAATTATAAGGCCCCATGTAACTAGCCTCTAATTGTCCTTGGATAGTCGGTCGCTTACTACCTTGATTAGAAAAGCCTTTTGAAATGCTTCATAACCCATATGAGACTTAGGCTATTTCTTTATTTTGCTAGCACTACTCTTTTGTCGGCCTTATATCACCTCAACATGTACTTGAATTTTCCCTCTTAATACTTGCTTGGGTTAGCTCTGACCTTATACTTAATGTTTCTTCTAGCTGACTCCAATATAATTAGACAGTGCTTGAGATTATGCCCTTATCAAAATGTCCTCATATGATATTCCTAATGCATCACATGATCTCCCCTCATCAGACTACTCAATGGTCTATTTTCGGTCGACAACGGGTAATGAAATGACCATGGTCAGGGATAGGAGTGATGAAATTCTTAGCCAAGCAAATCATAGCATACAAAAGAAATGAACAATGACACTAGAAAAGGCTAATAAAGGGGAGATTATCATGGGGTGGTTAAAGTAAAGATAACCATAAGTCTATCATGAATTCAAAAATACAATACCACAAGAATTGTGGTTTATAAATATAGATCATAAAGGGTCCAATAAATAATCAACTAAGGAGAAAGCTGGCCCGGTTATACTGTGGTTTAACTAATGAATTGGAAACAAGATGACAAGCAACGGAGTTTTAACTAGGTGACTTTATAGCCACAAGCAATAAGATAAGTGCAATAGATAGATGGGACAAGTAATGTGCAATAAATAGACAGATAGATTGGATAAGAAAAATGCAATAGATAGACAAATAGATTGGACATGCAAAGTGTAATGGATAGATAAATGGATTAGACGAGCAAAGTACTAATAGATAGATAAATAGATTGAGCAAGCTACAATAGGAGCATGCCTTTACTCATATGAAGTCAATTCGAGTACAACAATAAGATTAAATAGAGAATGCAGAAGTTTATTTATCAGAATGTAAGATATATATATGGGAGTTAAAATTCAAAATAAAGAGAGTAAGGGGACTATGACAATCATAATCACCCATACCAATAAGAATTGAATTACATTATGAATTTAGAACAAGTTATACAAGCTTATCATTATAAATAAATGAGATGTAAGGCAGATGCGTGAATCATCTCTCAACGGAATGAACTGTAACTCATGATCATAAAATAAAGATGGTGAAGGTCGAGAGCACTGGAATGTTGACAACCATATAAGGTCGAATAAAAATGTATTGCACATTTAACAATGGGTTTGTAAAGACATGGAAGATCACAATAATAGGAAATATCGATTTGAAGTGCAGAGGAGGTTAAACAATATTGGATAGTATCAAGTTTTGAAAATGAGTCAAGCAAACAATTTTAAGAATTATTATAAAAGGGCATTTGCAAAAGATAAACTGTGGTTGCATGGTTTAGGTGTGATATCAGGACCTCAAATTGTTCCTAGAAAAGACTTCTGTTGTTAGCAACTAATCTCATAAATCATTTATTCAACGTATAGGGCACTAGTTTTTGATGGCGATCTTGTTTAACTGTCTATACACACTACACAATTATAAGGTTCTGCCTTCCTTCTTCACGCATATAAAACTAGGGTTTCCCACAGTGACACACTTGATCAAATAACTCCCTTCTGTAACAAGTCATCTTATTAAATCTTTAGTTCCTTTAACTCTACTGGGGGTCATGTGATAAGGGCTCCAAAAATCGATTGAGCACCTAGAACTAGGTTGATCTAAAAATCAATGTTTCTTAGGGAAAAACAGTCCTAAAAGTCCTCAGATAAAACATCTCTAAATTCCCAAGCTGTAATTATGGAAATGTATATACCGAGTGTGGTTGGCATATTACTAATATTCAATGTATTAGTGGTGCGATAACTCACTTGCTTGCACAGTGTAATTGGGGTGAAAATAGGGTTTTTCTTCTCTCGGTGCATAGAAACACATGTTTAGTCTTTCCACATTTCTCAAACTAGACTTAAGATCTTTACAAGTCATCTTCTATAAGTACACAATCAGTTCATCCCCATAATGACAACAAGGTCTGCCCATCAAATTGTATTGAATGCCCAATGAATATGTTTCCAGCAATACTAATAGAGGCATATTGATGAAAGATAATATATTCAACTGCTTACTGGTCTCAGTAAATTTAAAAGATAGGGGGACGATCTAAAGTGTAAAGAGGTGTAAACACACCATGAACTCTTACAAAGATATTTCTTCATTGGTTATGAAGTACAGGCATGTAAACTGAATGAATGAAAGGACAAAGATTCATAATGAAGGAGAGACATATAAATGTCTTGTATATGCAATACATGTAGTTTATTCATAATCGTCATGATAGTAAAGTGAACGAACGACGTTATGAAGTTAAGAGGGAGTTTTAAGTAATGAAGGTGAAGAAATGTAACAGATTACCAGAGCTGCTTTTGAAAAGTCATACGGCAATAGTATGTGAGTAACATGACAAAGATAAGGGTCAACATCACTAGAAAGGAAATTTTATTCATCTGGTATTTGAAAGGACAATACATCAAGATGAAGGAGCCAGTACTATAACTGAACATGATGACATCCATCAATAACACATTTTGCACTAAATGGAAGTCTTGGGTAGGTATATAAACTTTAAAACTACTGGCAGATAGAAATAGTACAAATTGTTGTTTATCATTAATAAGATAAGGTGTACTAGTTAAGAAAGGATTACCAAAATAACTTGAGCAATGACATGCCATCACGGCCATAGAGTACTATGCCACCATGACGTTACGATGCTATAGAAACACGAATGATATGGATACATTTAATTATTGAAAAGGCATTCTATGACTAGGTCTGAAGCAACCAAAGGCTTTGCAAACAATAAATGAATAGTGCCCAAATAAAAGCAAGGAGTTAAAGTAGGTGTCAGTAAAAATCTGAACATAGTGATGGCTGAACTGTAAGTAGAATGGGTAAAATATGCTTAGGAAGAACTACAAATCACACAGTAACGCATATCGAGGGTCATTATAGGCTTCATTATAGAAACAGAGAATTAAACGATTATGATTGTCAGGATTTGAATCGCTTATAAGAAAGGTTGCTCAGATGTATTTAAAGGACTCCCCATAGACCACATATGGGATTTTTGTTTTTTCAAAAATACTCCATTACAAATCAAAAGAGTGTTAGTGACAAAGAAGTGATGCCTCTGAACAATTCAAGATAACTAGGGAAAAATAAGTTAATGACAGGAAGTAATGAGAGCATTGATGAGGTAAGGTCTTAGTGTCAAGACCAAATAATTCCTATACTTATTAGCTTAATCTCACTTATACTACACATATAATTCCAAGTAGCACACCTTAAGCTACTAATTGTTATCACCATACATAAGAACTCATTGTAATGTTCATCTCATATTGGTTCACCTCAAAGATATTGCCCCACAAGGCAATTCCTCATCTAGAGGTTTACATCTAACTTGACACTGTATTAATGCCTTAAGAAGTTGCAAATGGCATCCCCACATCGGGTTTCAATAATATATTAACACATTTGAATAAGACTCTCAAATCCTGTGGCAAAACGGACAGAGTTTCACCTAAAAACTGACTAAAACCCATGCTTAAAGCCTTATAATAGATACCTGAAATGGAGAGAAGCACTTTAATAGCTCAATGGCCACATGTCGGAGTTCATAACTCAACGTGTCATACATCCAGAGTGCACGATTGTAAAAATTTAAACAAATGAGAGAAATGAAATATACAATACAACTCCCAAATAAATGAGAGCACGACCCAAATGGTTCCACACTCCACTTTGCTAATACTTGAATCTTAAGATATTACCAAATGATTGAGTCACCCAAATGGAAATTGTTCCTCCATATATGCCAATACATATGAACTTATAGTCAATAGCTCACTTAACTGGTGTAACATAACTCATACACACCTTGATAGCTAACTCATAAAACACTTGATAGCTCACAGTGGCCCTTAAAACCTTAACTCTGATACCAAATTTGTAATGCCCCCAAATACTAATGATATGATTTATAGAAAAACTGCAGTGGAAGTCTTACTAATAAAAGGCACTACTGCTGTCCTGATAAGGGCAAGGTTCACTGAGACCATTTGATCATGCAACTCATGCTCAAATTACAATATCTATTAAATTGAAACACTCCAAGACCAAAGTTCATAATAGTTCAACTTTAATACAATCGAATTAATCATACCATTTGCTAACTCCGCTCACACTACACAAGTATATTGAGCATAAACCCAAGTTGACCCTGAGGTTAATCCTAACATTCATGATATACTGAATCCACTGTAAGCATCTGATGACATCGAACAGGGCTTGCCAAAAGGAGAAACATGTGATACTTCATTATCTTAAATGAAAAACATGAAAACAATTCGAAAATGCAAGCAAAAACTCAGTATATACATTTTTATATTGTAAAATGAGCATAGAAACACTGTTAATGGGTACCTGCTATTTGCAATTCATTTAGTTCGCAATAACAATGAAAATGAAAGTAATATGAAACTGAATTGCTCATTATTATTTGGATGCAAACCTCTTGCAATGATATGATCTATACATAGGTGTACACCTACCAATCCGATCAAGAGTTGGCATGAAGTCACGCGGGTAACTGATGGGCTGACGCCCTATAGATTATAACTGATGGGGTCACAAGTTAAATGGCAAATCACTGTATAAACTGATTCATTGATAAACTCCTTAAGATTTGTAACTTGATAAACATGTTCTGCTTTCTGAAGATACAGGCAATGGACGTACCTTGAGTCTTTAAAAATGTCATCTGACTTGATAAATATTTTTTGATTTGATAACACTTATGCATAATAGGGAATGATAACTAGGCATCGACTTTGTTTCATAAATGTCATTATAGGTATATGTAGTCAGTGAATGATCCTTACTCGCATATAATAGAAATTGAGTAATTAAATAGTATACATAACTTTGGTATTTCAGTATAACTTCAAAACTGAATTATCAAAAGTAATTAAATTCGATACAAAGTAAATGAAAGTAGAATAGTCTACAATGGGATAAATGAGATTACAAAAGAAAAGGACTTGATGGTGACAATTGAGAGAGCCGTTGTGGCCTTTTCTGAAATAGGTTGCTTATACGGGTTTAAGACATGCTGATGTATAATTTGGTTCAAGATAACAGTGAGTACACTAGATTGAGTTCGTAGAAAAATTTGATACATTTTAAAGTGAGTAAGTAACAAAGGTTTGAAGCCAAGAAAGATACATCTTGGTTCAAAATAGCATAAACTGCAATAATTTGGTCTGATAAATATGACTTTTGAGTCACAACTCTCCCCACTTCTCATATTTCATTCATTAAACCATTAGATATAGAATTCCACCCCAAATGAATCATTGAACTCAATAGAAGCTATTACGCTCACTAAACATTGTATTTTCTTTGTAAAATCTATAAATGATTCAAAGCTTATAAACAAGCTCCAAAATTGTATACTTGTCTTCTTCTTTCTCATTAATCAAGCTAAAAGCTCCATCAAAGTCCATGAATATTCATTTCCTCCTTAGATGATAGTACTTGGCCTAAAATACACAAAATGTGTGCATGATCAATCTCACTTAATCTTTATTATTGCTCTTTACATAATTACTCAAAATGCTTTTAAAAATCACCAAACTCAAATTAATCAACCAAAAATTCATACAATCTTATAGGAAATTTGAAAATAATATGGATAATTCGCAGTACAATTTTTTGAATTTCCCTCCAAGTATACGCTGCACATAAATTGCAATAACAATCCAATTTGCACAAAAGTAGGTCAGTTCATTTCAAAAATTCATAACTTTCATCCTATACCTCAAATAGAGACCTAAACCCCAATATTAAAGGATTAAGAAATCTTAAAAAACTTTCATTTATAACACAAAATATGATTTCCACAACAGGGTTCCCCAAATGGGGCTAAAACACAAGTGTGTCAGTTTTTGGTCCATTCTACACAGTTTTTGTAAAACGACCACAACTTTATCCACAGACTTTGGATTAAGGCAATTCAAAATATATGTGAAAGGTAACACACTGAGCTATTTACAACCAAAAATTATAATTTTTCCATGGCTTGATCATTACTAGTTTAATCCAGAACTCTGTTCTGTTTTTCTGAAATTTCCAACCCTCACTATTTTAGCTTTTCCCTCTCTTTTCACACAAATACTCACTTAATATCATTCCAAATCACCAAAACATCATCATAATCATCAATAAAACTAAGGATTACAAGATCAAATACAAATCAGTC
Organism: Carnegiea gigantea; assembly: GCA_029747015.1. NCBI lineage: Eukaryota > Viridiplantae > Streptophyta > Magnoliopsida > Caryophyllales > Cactaceae > Carnegiea > Carnegiea gigantea. Next base: position 1,856 of record JAKOGI010005433.1, on the reverse strand, counting down.
CATAAACATGGTTTTAACTTAAGCTTACATGAACATGATCACCCCTAAACCCTAGCATGATTCAAGCCCAACTCTACCACGATGAACACCAAAATAACTCTTATTTCTTATCAAAACATCATGGTCAAAGATCACAAACATCAAAACAAGAATCAAAACTAAAGTAAAAAGCAAAACCAACACGATCAAGTTTTAAGATTACTCACTTTCCTTGAAGAAAAGCAGAGATGGAGGTGATGTTTAGTGATTTTGATAATGAAGAATGATGACTAGTGGTACTAGGATGTTGGAGGGGTCAAAGGTCACCAGGGCTGGTCGGAAAAATGGCCGAAAAATAGCCAGAGAGTAGCTGGAACTGCTGCCGTGGGGGAGAGAGATAGAGGAGAGAGAAAATGGAGTTTTTGGGTTGATTTGTGTTTGTTTTGCCTAATGTAAGTCCCGGCTGCTCTTAACTAGCAAAGTAACCTTTTTGGCCTAACCCTAGTTAAACTTAATTATGGTAATTAATTAGGTTAATAAGCAAACTTATTGGTTTTCGAATTGAGTCAAAAAAAGTTAGATTCGGGAATAAAACACTTCGCAACAGTAATGTTTTTACATAACTCAAGATCAAATTTCTGCAAGATTATAATAATACTAATAATAATAATAATAACAACAATAATAACAATAATAATACCAATAATAATAATAATAGTTTCTTCAACCATAATTATCGATCCTACTATCGATTCACCTGATATTTAATCAATCAACAAAACTTGAATTAACAATCAATAAAACTTGAATTGCAAAATGGGATCTAAATGAAATATCTGTGATAATTAAAATACGATAAGCGAAAGTGAAAAATTTAAACAACACAAGGGAATTTGCAAATAAATAAATTGAGTGTAATTGAATTAATAAATAAGATTTAATAAAACAAATAACCATGAGTGATTAAATCCATAAATATGATAAATTAAATGAATAAACATGATTAATTAAACAAATAAATATGATCTAAATAAGCAAATATAAGTTAGGGTCGAGTTATTATATATATATATATATATATATATATATATATATATATATATATATATATATATATAATATATAATATAATATATATATATATATATATATATATACATATATATATATATACTATATATATATATATATATATATATATATATATATATATCTGTGTGTGTGTGTATATATATGTATATATGTAGATATACATAAGTGTGTATATAGATATATATATATATATATATATATATATATATATATGTATGTATATCTCTATGTATATATATATAGGCACTTATATATACCTATATATATACACATACATACATAGATACACATACACACACAGATGTGTGTGTGTGTGTGTGTGTGTGTATATATATATATATATATATATATAATATGCATATATGCATATCGATATATATGTAAGTGTATATATATATACACGTACAATATAATATATATATATATATATATATATATATATCTATATATATATATGTCTATACAACAAAACACACGTGTACATATATATATATATATATGTAGACACACACACACACACACACACACACACACATTAATATATATATATATATATATATATATATATATATATAGCTATTTACATATATATATACATATACACACACATACAAATGTATGTCTATATATATATGTATATGTATATGCATATGTATATCTCCATCTATATAAGCATGCATGTATGCGTGTACGCAAGTATGTACGCACATGCACATATATGCATACACACACAGACAGATATATATATGTATATATACACACATGATACCGATATAGATATATAT
>JAKOGI010005432.1:0-12122 GCA_029747015.1 Carnegiea gigantea | reverse complement strand
GTCCGTAACGCACGCTTAGCTCGCCTCTCCCGGGTTGTCAGTTACGAACTTGCGACCTCTTTGGAGCCGGCGTGCTTTGTGCGCAACTCAGCGGCCGCGTACCCTCAATGAAACATTCGTTCCGCAAGAATTCGATGGGTCCGATCATACCAACACTAATGCACCGGATCTCATCAGAACTCCGCCGTTAAGCGTGCTTGGGCGAGAGTAGTACTGGGATGGGTGACCTCCCGGGAAGTCCTCGTGTCGCACCCCTTTTTCGTTGTTTTTTCTTTCTTAGAAGCGCCGATCTTTCTCGTTTCATTTGCTGCGGCCGCCGGATGAGGGCTGACCAAGACGAGGAAAAAGCTTCCAAATCAGGCCTTCCGTCCTTGTTCAATCGAAATTACCGAAATTCCTTTCGGACGCCGCCTGGCACTGAAAACCACATCAGAGGCCCCTTTCTACTTCAACACACGGACGAAACCCAATGCTCGCACGGGGCGATGAAGGCGGTCGCGCTACCGTCCGTAACGCACTCTTGGCTCGCCGCTTCTGAGCTGTCAGTTACGAACTTGCGAACTCTTTAGATTGGCGCGATCTCTGAGCGACTCGGCAGCCGCGTACACTCTATAAAAGACTTGTTCCGCCAGATTCCGATGGGTGCGATCATACCAGCACTGATGCGCCGGATCCCATCAGAACTCCGCAGTTAAGCGTGCTTGGGCGAGAGTAGTGCTAGGATGGGTGACCTCCTGGGAAGTCCTCGTGTTGCACCCCTTTTCGTTGTTTTTTTCTTTCTTAGAAGCGCCGATCTTTCTCGTTTCATTTGTTGAGGCCAGCGGATAAGAACTGACCCGGACGTGGAAAAAGCATCCAAATCAGGCCATCCGCCTATGTTCAGTCGAAATTACCGAAATTCCCCTACGAACGCCTCGTGGCCCTGAAAAACACATCAGAGGCCCCTTTTTACTGCAACGCACGGACGAAACCCCATGCATGCACGGGGCGGTGAAGGTGGTCGAGGTACCGTCCGTAACGCACGCTTAGCTCGCCTCTTCCGAGTTGTCAGTTACGAACTTGCGACCTCTTTGGAGCCGGCGTGCTTTATGCAAAACTCAGCGGCCGCGTACCCTCAATGAAACATTTGTTCCGCAAGAACTCGATGGGTGCGATCATACCAACACTAATGCACTGGATCCCATCAGAACTCCGCAGTTAAGCGTGCTTGGGCAAGAGTGGTACTGGGATGGGTGACCACCTCCGAAGTCCTCGTGTTGCACCCCTTTTTCGTTGTTTTTCCTTTCTTAAGACCACCGATCTTTCTCGTTTCATTTGCTGCGGCCGCCGGATGAGGACTGACCAGGACGAGGAAAAAGCTTCCAAATCAGGCATTCCGTCCTTGTTCAATCGAAATTACCGAAATTCCTTTACGAACGCTGTCTGGCACTCAAAACCACATTAGAGGCCCCCTTTTACTGCAACACACGGACGAAACCCAATGCTCGCACGGGGCGATGAAGGCGGTCGAGCTACCGTCCGTAACGAACTCTCAGCTGGCTGATTCCGAGCTGTCAGTTACGAACTTGCGAACTCTTTAGATTTGGCGCGATGTATGAGCGACTCGGCAGGCGTGCACTCTATAAAAGATTTGTTCCGCCAGATTCTAATGGGTGCGATCATCCCAGCATTAATGCACCGGATCCCATCAGAACTGCGCAGTTAAGCGTGCTTGGGCGAGAGTATTACTAGGATGGGTGACCTCCTGGGAAGTCCTCGTGTTGGACCCCCATTTCGTTGTTTTTTTCTTCCTTAAAAGCGCCTATCTTTCTCGTTTCATCTGCTGCGGCCGTCGGATGAGAACTGACCAGGACGAGGAAAAAGCATCCAAGTAAGGCCTTCCGCCCATGTTCACTTGAAATTACCGAAATTCCCCTACGGACGCGTCCAGGCCCTGAAAACCACATCAGAGGTCATTTTTTAATACAACACACGGACGAAAACCCATGCATGCACGGGGCGATGAGGGTGGTCGAGCTACCGTCCGTAACGCACTCTTAGCTCGCCGCTTCCGAGCTGCCAGTTAAGAACTTGCGATCTCTTTGGAGCTGGCGTGCTGTATGCACAACTCAACGGCCGCTCACCCTCAATGAAACATTTGTTCCGCAAGAATCCAATGGGTGCGATCATCCCAGCACTAATGCACCGCATCCCATCAGAAATGTGCAATTAAGCGTGCTTGGGCGAGAGCAGTACTAGGATGGGTGACCCCCTGGGAAGTCCTCGTGTTGCACCCTTTTTCGTTATTTTTTTCTTTCTTAAAAGCACCGGTCTTTCTCGTTTCATTTGCTGCGGCCGTCGGATGGGAACTGACCGGGACGAGGAAAAAGCTTTCAAATCAGGCCTTCCGCCCTTGTTCACTCGAAATTAACGAAATTCCTCCACGGACGCCTCCTGGCACTGAAAACCACATTAGAGGCCCCTTTTTACTGCAACACAGGGACGAAACCCAATGCTCGCACGGGGCGATGAAGGCGGTCGAGCGACCGTCCGTAACGAACTCTTAGCTCGCCGCTTCCGAGCTGTCAGTTACGAACTTGCGAACTCTTTAGATTTGGCGCGATGTACGAGCGACTCGGCAGCCGCGGCACTCTATAAAAGATTTGTTCCGCCAGATTCCAATGGGTGCGATCATCCCAGCATTAATGCACCGGATCCCATCAGAACTGCGCAGTTAAGCGTGCTTGGGCGAGAGTGGTGCTAGGATGGGTGACCTCCTGGGAAGTCCTCGTGTTGCACCCCCTTTTCGTTGTTTTTTTCCTTCCTTAAAAGCGCCGATCTTTCTCGTTTCATCTGCTGCGGCCGTCGGATGAGAACTGACCAGGACGAGGAAAAAGCATCCAAGTCAGGCCTTACGCCCATGTTCACTTGAAATTACCGAAATTCCCCTACGGACGCGTCCAGGCCTTGAAAACCACATCAGATGTCGTTTTTTAATACAACACACGGACGAAACCCCATGCATGCACGGGGCGATGAGGGTGGTCTTTTTTTTTTTTTGGGTTTGAGCTACGTCCGTAACGCATCTTATCTCGCCGCTTCGAGGTGCCAGTTTAGAACTTGCTATCTCTTTGGAGCGAGCGTGCTGTATGCACAACTCAACGGGCCACCTCAATGAAAAATTTGTTCCGCAAGAATCCAATGGGTGAGATTCATCCCAGCACTAATTGCACCGGATCCATAAAAATGCGGCAATTAAGGTGCTTGGGCGAGAGTTAGTACTAGGATGGGTGACCCCCTGGGAAAGTCCTCGTGGTTGCACCCTTTTTCGTTTATTTTTTTCTTTCTTAAAAGCACCGATCTTTTCTCGATCATTTGGTGCAGGCCGTCGGATGGGAATGAACGGGAAACGGGGAGGAAAAAGCTTTCAAATCAGGCCTTCCGTCCTTGTTCACTCGAAATTACCGAAATTCCTCCACGGACGCCTCCTGGCACTGAAAGCCACATTAGAGGCCCCCTTTTTACTGCAACACACGGACGAAACCCAATGCTCGAACGGGCCGATGAAGGCGGTCGAGCTACCGTCCATAACGCACTCTTAGCTCGCCGCTTCCGAGCAGTCAGTTACGAACTTGCGAACTCTTTAGATTTGGCGCGCTCTATGAGCGACTCGGCTGCCGCGTACACTCTATAAAAGACTTATTCTGCCAGATTCCGATGGGCGCGATCATACCAGCACTGATGCACCGGATCCCATCAGAACTCCGCAGTTAAGCGTGCTTGGGCGAGAGTAGTGCTAGGACGGGTGACCTCCTGGGAAGTCCTCGTGTTGCACCCCTTTTTCGTTGTTTTTTCTTTCTTAGAAGCGCTGATCTTTCTCGTTTCATTTGCTGTGGCCAGCGGATGAGAACTGACCAGGACGTGGAAAAAGCATTCAAATCAGGCCATCCGCCTATGTTCAGTCGAAATTATCGAAATTCCCCTACGGACGCCTCGTGGCCCTGAAAAATACATCAGAGGCCCCTTTTTACTGCAACGCACGGACGAAACCCCATGCATGCACGGGGCGATGAAAGGGGTCGAGCTACCGTCCGCAACGCACGCTTAGCTCGCCTCTTCCGAGTTGTCAGCTACGAACTTGCGACCTCTTTGGAGCCGGCGTACTTTATGCGCAACTCAGCGGCCGCGTACCCTCAAGAAAACATTTGTTCCGCAAGAATTCGATGGGTGCGATCATACCAGCACTAATGCACCGGATCCCATCAGAAATCCGCAGTTAAGCGTGCTTGGGCGAGAGTAGTACTGGGATGGGTGACCTTCTGGGAAGTCCTCGTGTTGCACCCCTTTTTCGTTGTTTTTTCTTTCTCAAAACCACCGATCTTTCTCGTTTCATTTGCCGCGGCCGCCGGATGAGGACTGACAAGGACGAGGAAAAAGCTTCCAAATCAGGCCTTCCGTCCTTGTTCAATCGAAATTACCGAAATTCCTTTACGGACGCCGCCTGGCACTGAAAACCACATGAGAGGCCCCTTTTTACTGCAACACACGGACGAAACACAATGCTCGCACGGGGCGATGAAGGCGGTCGAGCTACCGTCCGTAACGAACTCTTAGCTCGCCGCTTCCGAGCTGTCAGTTACGAACCTGCGAACTCTTTAGATTTGGTGCCATGTATAAGCGACTCGGCAGCCGCGTGCACTCTATAAAAGATTTGTTCCGCCACATTCTAATGGGTGCGATCATCCCAGCATTAATGCACCGGATCCTATCAGAGCTGCGCAGTTAAGCGTGCTTGGGCGAGAGTAGTGCTAGGATGGGTGACCTCCTGGGAAGTCCTCGTGTTGCACCCCCTTTTTGTTGTTTTTTTCTTCCTTAAAGGCGCCGATCTTTCTCGTTTCATCTGCTGCGGCCGTCGGATGAGAACTGACCAGGACGAGGAAAAAGCGTCCAAGTCAGGCCTTCCGCCCATGTTCACTTGAAATTACCGACGAAACCCCATGCATGCACGGGGCGATGAGGGTGGTCGAGCTACCGTCGGTAACGCACTCTTAGCTCGCCGCTTCCGAGCTGCCAGTTACGAACTTGCGATCTCTTTGGAGCTGGCGTGCTGTATGCACAACTCAACGGCCGCTCACCCTCAATGAAACATTTGTTCCACAAGAATCCAATGGGTGCGATCATCCCAGCACTAATGCACCGGATCCCATCAGAAATGCGCAATTAAGCGTGCTTGGGCGAGAGGAGTACTAGGATGGGTGACCCCCTGGGAAGTCCTCGTGTTGCACCCCTTTTTCGTTATTTTTTTCTTTCTTAAAAGAACCGGTCTTTCTCGTTTCATTTGCTGCGGCCGTCGGATGTGAACTGACCGGGACGAGGAAAAAGCTTTCAAATCAGGCCTTCCGCCCTTGTTCACTCGAAATTACCGAAATTCCACCACGGACGCCTCCTGGCACTGAAAGCCACATTAGAGGCCCCTTTTTACTGCAACACACGGAGGAAACCCAATGCTCGCACGGGGCGATGAAGGCGGTCGAGCTACCGTCCGTAACGAACTCTTAGCTCGCCGCTTCCGAGCTGTCTGTTACGAACTTGCGAACTCTTTGTATTTTGGCGCGATGTATGAGCGACTCGGCAGCCGCGTGCACTCTATAAAAGATTTGTTCCGCCAGATTCTAATCGGTGCGATCATCCCAGCATTATGCACCGGATCCCTTCAGAACTGCGCAGTTAAGCGGTGCTTGGGCGAGAGTAGTACTAGGATCGTTTGACCGCCTGGGAAGTCCTCGTGTTGCACCCCCTTTTCGTTGTTTGTTTCCTTCCTTAAAAGCGCCGATCCTTCCGTTTCATCTGCTGCGGCCCGTCGGATAGAACGGGACTCAGGACGAGTGAAAAAGCATCCTGAGTCAGCCTTCCGCCCATGTTCCTTGAATTACCGAATTCCCCTACGGACGCTCCAGGCGTCCTGAAAACCACATCAGAGGTCGTTTTTTAATACAAACACAGGACGGACGAAAACAGATGCATGCACGGGGCTCGATGATGGTGGTCGAGCTACCGTCCCTAACGCACGCTTAGCTCGCCTCTTTCGAGCTGTCAGTTACGAACTTGCGACCTCTTTGGAGCTGGCGTGCTGTATGCGCGACTCTGCGGCCGCGTACCCTCAATGAAACACTTGTTCCGCAAGAATCCAATGGGTGCGATCATACGAGCACTAATGCACCGGATCCAATCAGAACGCCGCAGTTAAGCGTGTTTGGGCGAGAGTAGTACTAGGATGGGTGACCTCCTGGGAAGTCCTCGTGTTGCACCCCTTTTTCGTTGTTTTTTCTTTCTCAAAACCACCGATCTTTCTCGTTTCATTTGCTGCTGCCGCCGGATGAGGACTGACCAGGACGAGGAAAAAGCTTCCAAATCAGGCCTTCCGTCCTTGTTCAATCGAAATAACCGAAATTCCTTTACGGACGCCGCTTGGCACTGAAAACCACATTAGAGGCCCCTTTTTACTGCAACACACGGACGAAACCCAATGCTCGCACGGGGCGATGAAGCCGTTCGAGCTACCGTCCGTAACGAACTCTTAGCTCGCCGCTTCCGAGCTGTCAGTTACGAACTTGCGAACTCTTTAGATTTGGCGCGATGCATGAGCGACTCGGCAGCCGCGTGCACTCTATAAAAGATTTGTTCCGCCAGATTCTAATGGGTGCGATCATCCCAGCATTAATGCGCCGGATCCCATCAGAACTGCGCAGTTAAGCGTGCTTGGGCGAGAGTAGTGCTAGGATGGGTGACCCCCTTGGAAGTCCTCGTGTTGCACCCCCTTTTCGTTGTTTTTTTCTTCCTTAAAAGCGCCGATGTTTCTCGTTTCATCTGCTGCGGCCGTCGGATGAGAACTGGCCAGGACGAGGAAAAAGCATCCAAGTCAGGCCTTCCGCCCATGTTGACTTGAAATTACCGAAATTCCCCTCCGGACGCGTCCCCATGCATGCACGGGGCGATGAAGGTGGTCGAGCTACCGTCCGTAACGCACGCTTTGCTCGCCTCTTCCGAGTTGCCAGTTACGAACTTGCGACCTCTTTGGAGCCGGCGTGCTTTATGCGCAACTCAGCGGCCGCGTACCCTCAATGAAACATTTGTTCCGCAATAATTCGATGGGTGCGATCATACCAGCACTAATGCACCGGTTCCCATCAGAACTCCGCAGTTAAGCGTGCTTGGGCGAGAGTAGTATTGGGATGGGTGACCTCCTGGGAAGTCCTCGTGTTGCACCCCTTTTTCGTTGTTTTTTTCTGTCTTAGGAGCGCCGATCTTTCTCGTTTCATTTGCTGCGGCCAGCGGATAAGAACTGACCAGGACGTGGAAAAAGCATCCAAATCAGGCCATCCGCCTTTGTTCAGTCGAAATTACCGAAATTCCCCTACGGACGCCTCGTGGCCCTGAAAAACACATCAGAGGCGCCTTTTTACTGCAACGCACGGACGAAACCCCACGCATGCACGGGGCGATGAAGGTGGTCGAGCTACCGCCCGTAACGCACGTCGCTCATCCTCAATGAAACATTTGTTCCGCAAGAATTCGATGGGTGCAATCATACTAGCACTAATGCACCGTATCCCATCGGAACTCCGCAGTTAAGCGTGCTTGGGCGAGGGTGGTACTGGGATGGGTGACCTCCTGGGAAGTCCTCGTGTTGCACCCCATTTTCGTTGTTTTTTCTTTCTGAAAACCACCGATCTTTCTCATTTCATTTGCTGCGGCCGCCGGATGAGGACTGACCAGGACGAGGAAAAAGCTTCCAAATCAGGCCTTCCGTCCTTGTTCAATCGAAATTACCGAAATCCCTTTACGGACGCCGCCTGGCACTGAAAACCACATTAGAGGCCCCTTTTTACTGCAACACACAGACGAAACCCAATGCTCGCACGGGGCGATGAAGGCGGTCGAGCTACCGTCCGTAACGAACTCTTAGATCGCCGCTTCCGAGCTGTCAGTTACGAACTTGCGAACTCTTTAGATTTGGCGCGATGTATGAGCGACTCGGCAGGCGTGCACTCTATAAAAGATTTGTTCCGCCAGGTTCTAATGGGTGTGATCATCCCAGCATTAATGCACCGGATCCCATCAGAACTGCGCAGTTAAGCGTGCTTGGGCGAGAGTAGTCCTAGGATGGGTGACCTCCTAGGAAGTCCTCGGGTTGCACCCCCTTTTCGTTGTTTTTTTTCTTCCTTAAAAGTGCCGATCTTCCTCGTTTCATTTGCTGCGGCCGTCGGATGGGAACTCATCGGGGCGAGGAAAAAGCTTTCAAATCAGGCCTTCCGCCCTTGTTCACTCGAAATTACCGAAATTCCTCCACGGACGCCTCCTGGCGCTGAAAACCACATTAGAGGCCCCTTTTTACTGCAACACACGGACGAAACCCAATGCTCGCACGGGGCGATGAAGGCGGTCGAGCTACCGTCCGTAACGCACTCTTAGCCCGCCGCTTCCGAGCTGTCAGTTACGAACTTGCGAACTCTTTAGATTTGGCGCGATCTATGAGCGACTCGGCAGCCGCGTACACGCTATAAAAGACTTGTTCCGCCAGATTCCGATGGGTGCGATCATACCAGCACTGATGCACCGGATCCCATCAGAACTCCGCAGTTAAGCGTGCTTGGGCGAGAGTAGTGCTAGGATGGGTGACCTCCTTGGAAGTCCTCGTGTTGCACCCCTTTTTCGTTGTTTTTTTCTTTCTTAGAAGCGCCAATCTTTCTCGTTTCATTTGCTGTGGCCAGCGGATAAGAACTGGCCAGGACGTGGAAAAAGCATCCAAATCAGGCCATCCACCTATGTTCTGTCGAAATTACCGAAATTCCCCTACGGACGCCTCGTGGCCCTGAAAAACACATCAGAGGCCCCTTTTTACTACAACGCACGGACGAAACCCCTTGCATGCACGGGGCGATGAAGGTTCCGTAACGCACGCTTAGCTCGCCTCTACCGAGTTGTCAGCTACGAACTTGCGACCTCTTTGGAGCCGGCGTGCTTTATGCGCAACTCAGCGGCCACGTACCCTCAATGAAACATTTGTTCCGCAAGAATTCGATGGGTGCGATCATACCAGCACTAATGCACCGGATCCCATCAGAACACCGCAGTTAAGCGTGCTTGGGCGAGAGTAGTACTGGGATGGGTGACCTCGTGGGAAGTCCTCGTGTTGCACCCCTTTTTCGTTGTTTTTTCTTTCTCAAAACCACCGATCTTTCTCGTTTCATTTGCTGCGGCCGCCGGATGAGGACTGACCAGGACGAGAAAAAAGCTTCCAAATCAGGCCTTCCGTCCTTGTTCAATCGAAATTACCGAAATTCCTTTACGGACGCCGGCTGGCACTGAAAACCACATTAGAGGCCCCTTTTTACTGCAACACACGGACGAAACCCCGTGCTCGCACGGGGCGATGAAGGCGGTCGAGCTACCGTCCGTAACGAACTCTTAGCTCGCCGCTTCCGAGCTGTCAGTTTCGAACTTGCGAACTCTTTAGATTTGGCGCGATGTATGAGCGACTCGGCAGCCGCGTGCACTCTATAAAAGATTCGTTCCGCCAGATCCTAATGGGTGCGATCATCCCAGCATTAATGCACCGGATCCCATCAAAACTGCGCAGTTAAGCGTGCTTGGGCGAGAGTAGTACTAGGATGGGTGACCTCCTGGGAAGTCCTCGTGTTGCACCCCCTTTTCGTTGTTTTTTTCCTTCCTTAAAAGCGCCGATCTTTCTCATTTCATCTGCTGGGGCCGTCGGATGGGAACTGACCAGGACGAGGAAAAAGCATCCAAGTCAGGCCTTCCGCCCATGTTCACTTGAAATCGCCGAAATTCCCCTACGGACGCGTCCAGGTCCTGAAAAACACATCAGAGGCCCCTTTTTACTGCAACGCACGGACGAAACCCCACGCATGCACGGGGCGATGAAGGTGGTCGAGCTACCGCCCGTAACGCACGTTTTGCTCGCCTCTTCCGAGTTGTCAGTTACGAACTTGCGACCTCTTTGGAGCCGGCGTGCTTTATGCGCAACTCAGCAGCCGCGTACCCTCAATGAAACATTTGTTCCGCAAGAATTCGATGGGTGCGATCATACCAGCACGAATGCACCGGATCCCATCAGAACTCCGCAGTTAAGCGTGCTTGTGCGAGAGTAGTACTAGGATGGGTGACCCCCTGGGAAGTCCTCGTGTTGCACCCCTTTTTCGTTATTTTTTCTTTCTTAAAAGCACCGGTCTTTCTCGTTTCATTTGTTGCGGCCGCCGGATGAGGACTGACCAGGACGAGGAAAAAGCTTCCAAATCAGGCCTTCCGTCCTTGTTCAATCGAAATTACTGAAATTCCTTTACGGACGCCGCCTTGCACTGAAAACCACATTAGAGGCCCCTTTTTAATGCAACACACGGACGAAATCCAATGCTCGCACGGGGCGATGAAGGCGGTCGAGCTACCGTCCGTAACGAACTCTTAGCTCGCCGCTTCCGAGCCGTCAGTTACGAACTTGCAAACTAGTTAGATTTGGCGCGATGTATGAGCGACTCGGCAGCCGCGCGCACTCTATAAAAGACTTGTTCCGCCAAATTCCGATGGGTGCGATCATACCAGCACTGATGCACCGGATCCCATCAGAACTCCGCAGTTAAGCGTGCTTGGGCGGAAGTAGTGCTAGGATGGGTGACCTCCTGGGAAGTCCTCGTGTTGCACCCCCTTTTCGTTGTTTTTTTCTTCCTTAAAAGCCCCGATCTTTCTCGTTTCATCTGCTGCGGCCGTCGGATGAGAAGTGACCAGGACGAGGAAAAAGCATCCAAGTCAGGCCTTCCGCCCATGTTCACTTGAAATTACCGAAATTCCCCTACGGACGCGCCCAGGCCCTGAAAGCCACATCAGAGGTCGTTTTTTAATGCAACACACGGACGAAACCTCATGCATGCACGGGGCGATGAGGGTGGTCGAGCTACCGTCCGTAACGCACTATTAGCTCGCCGCTGTATGCACAACTCAACGGCCGCTCAACCTCAATGAAACATTTGTTCCGCAAGAATCCAATGGGTGCGATCATCCCAGCACTAATGCACCGGATCCCATCAGAAATGCGCAATTAAGCGTGCTTGGGTGAGAGCAGTACTAGGATGGGTGACCCCCTGGGAAGTCCTCGTGTTGCACCCCTTTTTCGTTATTTTTTTCTTTCTTAAAAGCACCGGTCTTTCTCGTTTCAATTGCTGCGGCCGTCGGATGGGAACTGACCGGGACGAGAAAAAAGCTTTCAAATCAGGCCTTCCGCCCTTGTTCACTCGAAATTACCGAAATTCCTCCACGGACGCCTCCTGGCACTGAAAACCACATTAGAAGCCCCGTTTTACTGCAACACACGGACGAAACCCAATGTTCGCACAGGGTGATGAAGGCGGTCGAGCTACCGTCCGTAACACACTCTTAGCTCGCCGCTACCGAGCTGTCAGTTACGAACTTGCGAACTCTTTAGATTTGGCGCGATCTATGAGCGACTCGGCATTCGCGTACACTCTGTAAAAGACTTGTTCCGCCAGATTCAGATGGGTGCGATCATACCAGCATTGATGCACCGGATCCCATCAGAACTCCGCAGTTAAGCGTGCTTGGGCGAGAGTAGTGCTAGGATGGGTGATCTCCTGGGAAGTCCTCGTGTTGCACCCCTTTTTCGTTGTTTTTTTTCTTTCTTAGAAGCGCCGATCTTTCTCGTTTCATTTGCTGCGGCCAGCGGATAAGAACTGACCAGGACGTGAAAAAAGCATCCAAATCAGGCCATCCGCCTATGTTCAGTCGAAATTACCGAAATTCCCCTACGGACTCCTCGTGGCCCTGAAAAACACATCAGAGGCCCCTTTTTACTGCAATGCACGGACGAAACCCCATGCATGCACGGGGCGATGAAGGTGGTCGAGCTACCGTCCGTAACGCACGCTTAGGTCGCCTCTTCCGAGTTGTCAGTTACGAACTTGCGACCTCTTTGGAGCCGGCGTGCTTTATGCGCAACTCAGCGGCCGCGTACCCTCAATGAAACATTTGTTCCGCAATAATTCGATGGGGGCGATCGTACCAGCACTAATGCACCGAATCCCATCAGAACTCCGCAGTTAAGCGTGCTTGGG
>JAKOGI010005431.1:10000-12140 GCA_029747015.1 Carnegiea gigantea | reverse complement strand
TATATTTTTTTTGTAAGAAAGTGATGATTCATAAAAGTCAGGTATGTTTATACATCCCTACTGATCTCAGTCACTGGGGGTAAGTCCCTAGCTTTTAAGTTTCCCCCCTCAATATCATTGCAGTATTCTATCCGTACAATGTGTTTATCTTTTGGACATGGTATTCAAATGTGGTATTCTATGTCTAACTTGCTCTTTAACCTGGCTAATTATTTGCCTTGGTGGTATAAGGGTGCTGCTGAAAGAGCATGATTCCCAAGCACTCTAGATGTGATAGATAATTGCAGAAATAATGGCATTTGTTATATGCTTCTCCCCTTTTGTGCTCCTGGCTTTTTGCAATTCCAATATTAGTACCTGACTAGTATGCACTTGGGGAATGAACAGCCACCATAATTTTAGCTCTCCCCACACTTCCCTAGCATTAGCACATTCAAAGAATAGGTGATGATCATCCTCAGTAGCTGTGTTGCATAATGTGCAGTTGGTGACATCTTAATAGTAATACCTCCTCAGTCTGATTTTTGTGAGGAGCTTATGTTGTATGAAAACCCAGCTTACAAATGCATGTCTGGGGACAGTGGTCCTGGCCCATATTACCTTTGCCCATTTCACCTTTTCATTCCCTCCCATCAGCCATTTGTAGCCTTGCTTGACCTTATATTGGGGGGACCCTAGCCATTCCCATGTGGACTAATTTGTGCACCCTTTCTTGATAGTTTCCTTGACATAACATATCTTTTTCCAATACCAGCTGCTCTCTGGTGCTGGGATGAAGTCCCACCATGGTTTCTTTCTCTCTTATATATCTGCCATGGACCCACTTTACCCATTCTTTTCTACAATGGTCCATATTATTTGGCAATTGTTACTTTCTTCCAAGCTGCAAATTCCTTGATCCCTAAACCTCCCTAGGCTTTAGGTAGGCATGTCTTCTGCCAGGACACATGAGGCACTCTTTTAAACTCTGCATCCCTCCCCCACAGGTGGTTCCTGCATAATTGAGTAATTTTACTTACTACTTCAGTGGGGAGAATAAAGATTGAGGCCCAGTAATTGAACATACCAAAAACCACACTATTGATGAGCACTACTCTGCCAGCATATAAGAGATTTTTTGTAGCCCAGATCTTCATCTTTGCAGTGATTTTCTCCACTAGGCTTCCACATTCCACCTTTGTTAACCTACTTGCTGTAATGGGCACCCCCAAGCATTTGAGGGTGAAATTGCTATCTTGCAACCCTGTAATCTACTGGCACTTTCTTTACAATTCTTGTGAACACCCCCCAGCACCATTTGTGATTTTTGGATATTGGCTTGCAGCCCAGCACATTCATGGAATTCATTCAGGACTTTTATGATATGCTTTAAAGTTATTGGGTCAGTTTTGCAGAACATGATTAGGTCATCAGCAAACATTAAATTTATGAGACCAAGATGCTTACAGTTTGGATGAAATCTAAAATCAAGCTTATGGCTGATCTTCTACATTAATCTTGAAAGATATTCCATACATATGATAAATAACAGTGGTGAGAGGGGGTCTCCCTGCCCTTTACCTCCTTCAAAAACCCCATGGTCCTGGCCATTGATATGTATAGCAAATTTTACCGAAGTGACACGGGATAGAACCCATTTGGTGAACTGTATGGGGAATTTCAAGGCCATAAGCATTTCCTTTAGAAAGTCCTCGTGTATAGAGTTGAAGGCTTTCTACAAGTCAACTTTGAGTATGCAACTTGGGGAGATGTGCTATCTTTGGTAGCCCCTTAAGATGTCCAGGCATATTAGCACATTATATAGGAGTTCTCTCCCTTTTACAAAGGCACCCTGACTTTGATTAACCAAGTTAGGAAGAACTTCCTTGATTCTTTAGCATAGCAGCTTAGAGATACACTTATACACTACATTACTGCAGGATATTGGTTTGAAGTCAAATGCCGTCTGGGGGTGAGTAATCTGTCTGGGGGTGAGTAATCTTTGGTAAGATCACCAATTTGGTTGTACTAATGTGATTTGGCTTATGACCTGTTGTGAAAAATTCATGGACTACTGCACATACTAGGGGACCAATTAAGTGCCATGTTGATTTAAAGAAACCACTGCTATATCCATCAGGGCCTGGGACTTGACATTTGA
>JAKOGI010005431.1:0-5000 GCA_029747015.1 Carnegiea gigantea | reverse complement strand
GTCCCTCACTTCCCCATACCATTTTCCCTATCTTCTGCTTCATCTCCAGACGCCTGACCCCTACTCTCATCTCCCTCTTATCTCTCGTTGTCTCTCTCATCTCGCCGGCCAGAGCACCATCGCCGCCGTCTGACACCACCGACCTCTCCCCCAGAACCCCTCCCTCTCTTGATGCTCTTAGTCAGCTCGCCGGCAGGCCTGCGCGATGCCCAGAACCAGCGGCAGCACCGACCAGTGTAGATGGCAGAATTGTCGGGAAGAGGACACACAGTCGCCGGAAACCTGAGCCGTTCCCCTTCGACGGACAACCGCTCGCCAGAAATTGCAGGTGACAGTTTCGAATTTTTTGGCAAATGAATCTGGTTTGTAGGTTCTTCAAGTTTAGCTTGATTTTGCTGAGTTTTACTGTGTCATATTTGCTGTAGCAGAGAAGATGTGCTCCGCTGGCACTAGGCATTCACTCTAGTAGTTGGAAAACTAGTACTAAATCACCAGAGAAAAATTTCAATGTTTGATAGGCCTATCTTGAAAATACAAGCAGTACTTGTTTTAAGCATATTCACTTATTTGAGGTTTGTTTGGGATTTTCTCTGGTGATAACTTGTATATTTATTTGGGATTTTCTCTGGTGATAATGGTTTGTTTGTTCAAGGAAAGTTGTATGTGTAATCTAAGTTGGTGATATTCATTAATTCTTAATTTCATTATTGTTGTAGGCGATAACTGTTCAACCTATGAAGAATGCAAAAGTCCTACACATTTTATCAAAGAGTGGCTACCTTTTTGCGAAGAGGAGTTGAAACCAACACAAGGATTACAGTTTGCCAACTTGGAAGAATGTGAGAAATTCTACAAATCTTATGCTCATCACGTAGGGTTTAGTGTTCGTAAATCATCTTTTAAGAAGAGTAAAGAAGGTGGACAAAAGTATAGGTATTTTGTTTGCTCTAAACAAGGTTTCAAACGAACCCAAACCAATGTGAACTCCAATCGTAAAACAAAGTTGACTAGAGAGGGTTGCAATGCAATGGTTGGTTTTAGGAGGACCAAAGATGGAAAATATGAACTTTTCAAATTTCATGAAGGGCATACACATGTACTTAGCACTCCTATGAAGCGTCATATGCTCAATTCTAATAGGGGTGTTAATTGTGTGCATCAGACTTTGTTTAAGTCACTTACTCGCGTTAATATCGGTCCTTCTAAGGCCCATTGCATTATCAAGGAGCAAATGGGTGGTTTCCAAAATGTTGGGTGTAGTAAGCAAGATTTGAAAAACTTTCAAAGGGACTTGAAGGCATTTATCAAGGACTCTGATGCACAAATGTTTATTAAGAATTTTAGGAGGAGAAAAGAGGTTAATCCATCTTTCTATTTTGCATATGAGTTAGAAAGTGATGGTACACTGAAACATGTGTTTTGGGCCGATGATCTTGCTAGATTGAACTATGCAATCTATGGTGATGTTGTCTCTTTTGATACAACATATGATACTAATAGATATAAAATGATATTTGCTCCATTCGCTAGGTTAGATAATTATAGATTGTGTGTTATATTTGGTGCTGCATTTTTGGGTGATGAAAAAGCAGAATCATTCATGTGGTTATTTGATAAGTTCTTAGATGCGATGGGGGGTCAGATGCCTATATGTCTTATTACTAATCAAGATCCTGCAATGAAAGCAGCGATAGAAGCAAAATTTCACTCTACGACTCATAGGTATTGCATTTGGCATATCATGAGAAAATTTACGGAGAAGGTTGGTTGCTCTCTGAATAGTAACACTGACTTCCTCGCTCGATTCAAATCATGTGTTTATAACTTAGAGACTCCAACTGAATTTGAACAAGTTTGGCAATCCGTTATACAAGATTTTGGGTTGGAAAAGAATGAATGGTTGTCGAAATTATTTGATATTCGGAATATGTGGATACCTGCTTATTTCAAGGATTTATTTTTAGGAGAAATTTTCAGGACAACATCAAGATCCGAAAGTGAGAATCACTTCTTTAGCAATTTTACAAATCCTCATTTGAGTTTAATTGAATTTTGGATGTGATTTGAGAGTGCAGTGGAGCTGCAGAGGCATGGTCAATTGTAGTCTGACAATGAAACGTCATCTTCAAAGCCTCAGTTAAAGACACCGAAAGATTTAGAGAGACATGTAATGAAATCTATACTCATGCTAATTTCTATAAATTTCAAGGTGAGTTTTGGATTGCTTGCATGGACTGTGAAGTTGATGAGAAGAAAATCATAGAAGAGGAGCATGTCATAAGTATTGTGGATAATAGCCAAAATAGGGGTATGAAAAGGCAAGTTGTGTATAATGCGTCTAACCATGTGGCACATTGCTCATGTAAGAAGTTTGAATGTGAAGGTATCCCATGTCACCACATATTATGCGTTTTGAAGGGAAAGGGTTTGAGTGAATTGCCAAGCTTTTACATTTTACAAAGGTGGATCAAAATGGCATCAAGTAAGCCGATCTTTAATGTGAATAGTACTCTTTTAGAAGGGCGTTCTCAAATGATGCACAAGGACAAGTTGATTTCAAATAATTGGATAGAGTTTTTGCAATGTATGCAACTTACGGGAAGTGATCCGGACAAACTCACTCTTCTTGGGAAAAGAATTCAAAATATTGTTAAAGAATTGAAGGAGTTGGATAGTGGTACAAGCGACAGCAAAATAAGTGAGTTCGAATCATTCATTGGATCAATGTTCCTGAGCGAATTGATATTCTCCCTTCAAACAATGTCATACCAAAGGGAGCGGTAAACGTCTTAAAGGAGGGAAAGAGAAATCAATGGAACAACAACAAAAAAGACAAAGACTTTGTAAAGCTTGTGGACAACAAAGTTACCATGACAGTTGTAATTGTCCTTCAAAGTTTTCTTCTTAATTTACGGTAAAAATCATCACTCCTTTTTCTTATATACTAAATGTTTTTTTTTAAAAAAATTTGAAATACTAATTCGAGATAATATGTGTTTTAGGTTTGTGAGTTTGGTTGAGGAGTAGCAGTCAAAGTTGCATAATCTTGAAATGTAGAAGGTGCGTACGGTGGCTTCGAAGAGGGAGAACTTCCAAGGTTGCATAATTGGAGGGCTTCATCAAGTTGTAGTATGAGTATTGGCAATGTACACATTCGAATTTCTGAATATTTTATTTTATAAATGCTGAAGTTGTACTACGTCTTTGACTATGGAAATATGTACTTTGCATTTTATGAATATTGAAGTTTGTACGCCCTACTTTTGAAGTTTGTGGTAATAGCTTGTTCATGGGATCAAAATGTTAGTGGTAGCAGCTAGTTTGTGGCATCTTGTTATGTATTTGGAGAATCTTAGGCAATATGAAGGATAATTTTGCACTTTTGGGTTGAGAAGGGACATATTAATTGGAACCTACTCATATCTCAGGCATTGTATTATGCAGATGGCCTATATTCTTGTAATTGATGTATCATGTTATGAAATTTTAGGCTATTTGGCATTGTGTAAACATGGAACCCAGACATTTATGACCTTCCTTTTCCAAATAGGTGACAATAAAAGTACCACTGTATAGCTACTAGATGTCTATACCAGCAAATATCATATATTCGTATAGCCTATGTAGGAGTCGAACCCACATCATTTGTGTTATTGCACAAGTGCTCTCCCAAATTGAGCTAATAGGCTTTTACAAATACATGAGGCACACCTTTCATATATCAGGCAGCGTTAACCAATGGTTACAAAAGATTGCAGTCATAACAATAGCCTAATTTCCTGTCAAAATGCATAGTGTTATTTTTAAGAATCTCAACACTTTCCAGTACTAATTGAACAGGTACTATGAACACAGTTGGCTTGACATGATTGAATACCAAATCATAATTTCATGCATACTTCCATTTCTCGTTACATTCATCACTGACTTTACATTGCTACAATAGCTTGAAAATCAGGCCTGCTGCCAATAAGGATGTAAAATCATCTTTGGTGTCTATTATTGTTATTCAAGCATAGAAATCGGGCAAAACATGAACTCACGACCCAAATGAGATAATTGCTAGCAAAAAACACAACAACCCTAGATTTAATTTTCCAAAAAAAAATGAAAAGATTGCTTACAATTTCGGGTGGATGCGTATCTGACGAGGGTGAGGGTGTTCGAGATTTTTGTGGCAAGGCAACCATGGCTAGGTCCATTCACTTGGTGGTGAAGTAAGACTTGTTTGCCGGAGTTTTAAGAGCAAGTACCAAGAGTGAAACTTCACATTAATCCTAACAGAGCTCCTAATTCCAGCATGACATATCATAACGCTTTTCAACCCCAGATTAAAACAACCATATACTAACATCAATTCCAGAGTTAACTACACTAACAGCAAAGTAAAGACAACGATGATTTATGAACCTCTCTGAAAACGAATTAGGGTTTTGCCAGATTGTCTCAAGCTTGTCACAGACTATGGTGATAGATCCTTACTAAGAGCGCATAATCGATTCGTATTACATATCAACACCAACAGAAATCGCACTACTCACAATAAAACTCAGCAAAATCAAGCTAAACTTAAAGAACCCACAAACTAGATTTCATTTGCCAAAAAATTCGAAACCGTCACCTGCAATTTCCGACGAGCGGTTGTCCGTCGAAGGTGAACGGCTCAGGTTTTCGGCGACTGCGCGTCCTCTTCCTGGCGATTCTGTCATCTACGCTAGTTGGTGCTGCCGCTGGTTCTGGGCGTCACGCAGGCCTGCCGGCGAGCTGACTAAGAGCGTCGAGAGAGGGAGGGGTTCTGGGGGAGAGGTCGGCGGTGTCGGACGGCGGCGACGGTGCTCTGGCCGACGAGATGAGAGAGACAACGAGAGATGAGAGGGAGATGAGAGCAGGGGTCGGAACTCTAGAGATGAGGCAGAGAAGAGGGAAAATGGTATTGGGGAAGTGAGGGACTCGGGTTCAGCAGGGGTTGTTCAACCAAAAAAAAAAAAAAACACTTTTAA
>JAKOGI010005430.1:0-12145 GCA_029747015.1 Carnegiea gigantea | reverse complement strand
TTGGGCTTATTTGAAAGCTGAAATCTTAAACTTCAAAAGCACATGGACCCTCAAGTTGTGGGTCCACGTGATCTTGTCCAAAAGTGGTCACAAAAATCGGGGTCCGCAGGGATGAATTCGGCACCAAATTTCTAGCAAAGTTTAACCTCTTTTTGACCTCTTCATAGTGTCGTGAGTCTTTGAACTCACTTAATAAGACCAAATAAGCACACTTCCAAGCATGATCTTCTTTGACCCTTTCTTCTTTGAAATTGGTCTTGAATAAAAATGATGCAATGGAAATATGCATAATTATCTCAATACAAGATCTTGTTCTATCCCTTTTCTTGTGTAGTGAGTCTTCATCCATCTACTCCATTCTTCATTTCCTTGTACAAGTGGCTTATTGAGTTGGGAGTTGATTTGGTTTCACTCTGCCCACCCATATAACATCAATGGTATAGAGCCAAGGTTTTTAAGTGACCACATTCATAACCCAAAACATCCCAAAAAGCCAAAATACAAAAAAATAAAGAGGCACAAACCGGCAATGCCGAAGTCTTGAAGCCCAGAGAAAGCAGCCGGTGCCACGTGACACAACACACGACCTGTGCCATATTTTTTTCCAGGAATCTTCAGTCGAAGGAACGGAGCACGGTGCCCCCGTGCCGCCAAGCACGACCGTGCCACTCTACTTTTCTGCATTTTCTTCAGCCGAAGCATAGCACGGGCTGACCGTGCCCCCTTGCACGACCGTGCCACCTTTGCCACAGCCAACTTACGTTTCAAATCAATCCACGAAGAACCCTAGACCTCATCCTTCATGCCGTCTTCAAAGAACTTGGAGAAAGAACTAGCTCTTATTGACATTGGATATGCTTGTTTTGCAATTCCAAAATTTCATGGCGAAAAGGAAGAGTTCACAGGTTGGTTATCTAAGGTGGAACGAGTTTTTGCTTGTTGTATCCTTAATGACCACCAGAAGTTCGAAGTGGTTATTTCAAGATTGAGAGGTTGTGCACTTCAGTGGTGGAATAAATATAAGATTGAGCGAAAAAAGAAAGGAAAAGAAAAGGTGAGAACTTGGAAGAAATTGAGTAGTAAGTTGAAGGTTTCCTTTTACCCATCCACTTACATGCCCATGGAAGAAAGTATCTCCGTTAAGCTCACGGGTTCATTCCCTTCCACCCCCCAAAAAGAACCAACCCCACAAATGATCTTTCCCCCACAACCTAGGAGGTGTCTCAAGTGCCAAGGGCTTGGACACTTATCCACGGATTGCCCAAATAACGAGGTCATTACCTTGGAAGAAAGGAAAGCCGTGAAAAAAGAGAACGATCAGGAGGAAAGCCTTGAAGAAGAAATTGAACTCAAGGTTGAAAAAGAAGAAATACTTCACTTAGAGAAGGTTTCTCAAAAGCCAAACAAAGATGAGGAGATCCTTGGAGAAAAAGCTTCAAGCCTAGTTGACCTACCTCTTGTTTTTGGTGACTGTGGTGATGAAAAGACCATTGAACTTGAGACCCAAAGATCCGAGTTGAAGCAAGAAGAGATTGTGCAAGAAATTGAGCAATCCTTCACCGAAGAAGGGTGCCAAGAAGATAATGAGGTGAATTTGAGCCTAACCCCAAGAATTGAAGAGCATGTAGTTAAAGACCTTGAAGTGATGAAGCCATGTAGGGTTGCTGAAAAGTTTGAGCAACTCTTGACCCAAGAAGAATTCACCTTAACCCCCATTCAACCTTCCCAACCCCTCAAACCACAAAGGACCGACAAGCCTTAACCCTCATTCATCCTTCCCAAACCCTTGCCCCCAAAGAAGATTTCCCACTTTCGCCTCTTCTCCTAACCAGGTATGACCCGTTTTATCATCCTCCCCTCACCCTCTTCTATATCTCTCTAGAGGTGATGCCCCGTGACCTCCTTCCCCAAAAGCTCCCATATTGTAAGCGCGACCCCTTTCTTGAGAGGCTTGCCAACCCTTTGAGTTTGAGGACAAACTCAAAACAACCCGGGAGTATGATGCATATTTCCATATGCATCATTTTTATTCAAGACCAATTTCAAAGAAGAAAAGGGTGAAAGAAGATCATGCTTGGAAGTGTGCTTATTTGGTCTTATTAAGTGAGTTCAAAGACTCACGACCCTATGAAGAGGTCAAAAAGAGGTTAAACTTTGCTAGAAATTTGGTGCCGAATTCATCCCTGCGGAACCCGATTTTTGTGACCATTTTTGGACAAGCTCAAGTGGACCCACAACTTGAGGGCCCATGTGCTTTTGAATCTTAAGATGTCAGCTTTAAAATAAGCCCAATTTTATTTAATTTGGACATCATTTGATTGGGCAAAATATCACTCAAAGATACGTTGCGCTGATCCAGTCCAGTCTGAGATAGGTGCATTGTTTGGGCTATAACTTTCAAACCGCTTATCCAAATTGAGCAAATGAGCCCATTCTGGAAAATAGACTTCCAGGTCTTTCTAACATGCCCAAGAACACGTGATTTGGCCGAGTATTCTGGAAGTTATGCTCTGTTGAAGTTGAGGCAGTTGCAAGGATTAATTCTGGGAATATGAAGAGTCTTCGGTTACATGTGATTGTGTGGCTGATATTGTGCACGTTTTAGATGCTTCTAGATGGGAATAATCAGCTGTAGAAATCCTAGAATATTCCTTATAACCTCCCCCACCCCTTTTATGATGAGTCTTTTTATTTTTCCTAAGGCTTTTCAATTTTCTAGTTTTAATTACTAGGAGTTTTTAAGTCTTTTGGTTGTCTTTGTTTAGCCTATAAATAGGTGGGTTTTGTAGTTGCATTTCATCATTCAGCATTGTAAGAGATTTCCAAAGTAATACAAGCACCTTTGAGAGTGATTCTCATTTGTGTCTCAAAATTCCTAGTTCCATATCTTGAATTTGGCTCATTCAAGTGGTGTTCTAGGTTCTCTTCCTTTTCCAATTGGAGTGATTCCTTGGTTAAGACAAGAGAATTAGCCCAAGATCAAGTCATTGAGTGGCTCCGTGAAGGATTATCTTAATTACAAGGTCTTGTTTATCCTTGTTCTTTTTTGTTATTATTCTTCAAACCATCTCAAACTATCTTCCACCATATTCACTTTTCTTTGGTTGATTCTTGTTTTGTTTGAGTTTGAGTTGATTTGGTTCACTTACCACCCACATCTACATCATCTAAGGTGAGCATTTCACCTTCATCCGCCTCAATCACTATCTCCTCGAGATCATCTTCTTTATCCTCTTTCTTTTCCTCTTCTATTTCGACCTCCTCAATTGCCTTCCATTCAGCCAAGGTAACATACCTTCGGTTTGTACAATCTGATGCTAAGTGACCAAAGCCTTGGCATTTAAAACACCTTGGGATGTTTTTAGGAAGGAGTTTTGGTGTGAGTTGTGGGGGTAGGCCCTTTTGTGGAGTTTGGTTTTTTTGTGGAGAAGGGGAAAGGGATGCCGTGGGGTGAGGGACATAAGATGAACTCCCCTTGTTTAAGGTTTGTTCATATGGTGAGGGATTTGGATTTTCATGCCGTGAGGGCGGTTTGCTCTTCTTTTGCTGCTCAACCTTGTGAGCTAGCACACATACTTCATCAAAAGAAGTGTAAGCTTGCAAATCAACAACATTAGCATACCTAGGATCAAGAACTCCCAAGTATCTAACAATTGTTTGTTCTTCTGGCTCTTGAATATCACACTTAATTACAAGCTTTTCAAATTCACGAGTGTATTCTTCTACACTCAAATTACCTTGGTTCAAATGGTGGAGTTGTGAGTAGCAATCTTGAACATAGGTAGAAGGAAGAAATCTAGCCTTGGGCTTTGACTTCATCTTCTCCAAAGTTCTGATTTGGACCGCCTTTCTCTTACTCTTTTGGCACACAAGTTAGTCCACCATAGAGAAGCATACTTACGAAGCCTTAAAGCAATCAGCTTCACCTTCTTGTCTTCTGGATGTCCTTGTACTCAAAAACTCTTTCAACTGTGTGTAACCAATCCAAAAAATCTTCAGGATCAAGCTTGCCTTCAAATTCTGGAATTTCAACCTTGAAATCATTTGCACTAGCTTGATTCCGTGAGTCTTGTTTAGTCATTCTCAATGGTTCATCTTCACTAGATGAATCAAGAGTATGGCTAAACACTTGTTCTTGCCTCCATGGTTCGGATTGGATGGGTTCTTCACACGCCTTTGCTTTTGCTTCATGTAGTTTCCAAGTTGTTTTCTCAAGTACTCATTTCGAGCCTTGAGTTCTTGATTACTCACACTCATTGATGCATATTTCCATATGCATCATTTTTATTCAACTCCAATTTCAAAGAAGAAAAGGGTCAAAGAAGATCATGCATGGAAATGTGCTTATTTGGTCTTATTAAGTGAGTTCAAAGACTCACGACACTATGAAGAGGTCAAAAAGAGGTTAAGCTTTGCTAGAAATTTGGCGCTGAATTCATCCCTGCGAAACCCGATTTTTTGTGACCACTTTTGGACAAGCTCAAGTGGACCCACAACTTGAGGCTCCACATGGTTTTGAAGTTTAAGATTTCAGCTTTCAAATAAGCCCAAGTTTGTTTAATTTGGACATCATTTGATTGGGCAAAATATCACTCAAAGATACGTTATGCTGATCCAGTCCAGTCTGAGATAGGTGCATTGTTTGGGCCATAACTTTCAAACCGCTTATCCAAATTGAGCAAATGAGCCCATTCTGGAAAATAGACTTCCAGGGCTTTCTAACAAGCCCAAGAACGCGTGATTTGGCCGAGTATTCTGGAAGTATGCTCTGTTGAAGTTGAGGCAGTTGCAAGGATTAATGCTGGGAATATGAAGAGTCTTAGGTTACATATATTTGTGTGGCTGATATTGTGCACGTTTTAGATGCTTCTAGATTGATGTAATCAGCTGCAAAAATCCTAGAATATTCCTTGTAACCTCCCCCACCCCCTTTTATGATGTGTCTTTTCATTTTTCTTAGACTTTTCATTAGCTAGTTTTAA
This sequence comes from Carnegiea gigantea, assembly GCA_029747015.1. Lineage (NCBI taxonomy): Eukaryota > Viridiplantae > Streptophyta > Magnoliopsida > Caryophyllales > Cactaceae > Carnegiea > Carnegiea gigantea. The sequence continues at coordinate 7,163 of JAKOGI010005430.1, read as the reverse complement.
TTGTTAGGAGTTATTTGAGTCTTTTGATTGTCTTTTGCTGAGTCTATAAAAGGAGAGGGGCATGTGAAGCTAATCATTCAGCATTGTAAGAGATTTCCAAAGTAATACAAGCACCTTTGAGAGTGATTCTCATTTGTGTCTCAAAAATTCCTAGTTCTATATCTTGAATTTGGCTAATTCAAGTGGTGTTCTAGGTTCTCTATCTTTTCCAATTGGAGTGATTCCTTGGTTAAGACAAGAGAATTAGCCCAAGATCAAGTCATTGAGTGGCTCCGTGAAGGATTATCTTAATTACAAGGTCTTGTTTATCCTTGTTTTTTTGTTATTATTCTTCAAACCATCTCAAACTATCTTCCACCATATTCACTTTTCTTTGGTTGATTCTTGTTTAGTTTGAGTTTGAGTTGATTTGGTTCACTTACCACCCACATCTACATCACTCATTTCTTGCATTTGCTTGGAAAGAACTTCAAGCTTCTCTTCCACAGACATGCTAGTACTCATTGTGATCGCAGGAAGGAACGGTTTATGCTTGACTGTGTTTGGATTGAGTTTGGGAGCGTGGGGTTCAGGCAAGGATCTGAACTTGCTCTGATACCAAAAATGATGTAAGTCTCAAGGGTAGGAACAACCCAAGCTAACTTACAACAGGAACACAACCAAAACAAGTGGGAAACTCACGAACCAGGGGGGGCACGGTCGTGCTTCAAGGCACGGGGGCACCGTGCCAACTTGCTGCCTAAGCACGCCTAGTTTGTGATTTTCATGGTTTTTGAGATGGCTTCTGTGTTTGGGCTCAAAACTGAATCAAAGCAAGAATTCTTGGCCTTGATTAAGCTTGAATGAATATGAAAAGAAAAAAAAAAAGAGAGGAATGAAGTTCACTGATTAGAACATGAAAAAGGAGGGCTTTGGTTTAAGGAACCCAAAGCTAACTTCATGAACTTTAAGTGAATTCAATGGAATCTGGATAGTTCTAAACCTTGTGATTAGATAAGATACACCACTAATCACTTAGCTTAGGGCCCTTAATCTTAGATTAGGATAAGATACACCACCTAATCAAGATCAAGACTCACTTGGTCACCACCTTAATCGGCCACAATTAAGGATAAGCAAGTTAAGTGTTTAAGAAATCACAAGACACAAAGTCTTTGCTCTCAACTTTAATACTCAAAACTTATATTGCTCAATGAACAACTAAGGCCCTTATATAGCCTTCAAAATACACTAAAAGAGCTTTCCTTCTAAGCTAGGAAAGGCATTTAAGCTTGCTAATCACTACCTAGCATACGGTTTAATCTAATACAAACCAAAGCTGAAAGTTTATATTACAAAGCACTTAATTTATCTTCCTAAGCCTTCTCCTTTGCATTAAGGAATGTAAATGACTCAATTTCCCAGCTAGGAAGGCAAGAGTGCACGGCTGCCACCTCAAAAGGACTGAAAATTGCATGTGTGCCATGTCATGCTTGAGTGGTCGAATGAGAGCTTGCAAAATGGTGGCGTTTCACTGGCTCCACGTGTCTCTCTCTCAAGTAGCTGAGTGGTGCTTAATCAAGCAGCTCAAAATGACCTGCTTGGCAGCTCAAAATGACCTGCTTGGCAGCCTTCCACCTTAAGCAAACCCCTTGAAGGAGGAAAACCACCAGGCTAAGCAACCGGGTGTCAAGCAGCCGGTTTCTGCCTCCAGTTGCAACGCATGTTTGACACCTCAAATGATGACTAATTGCTACGTTTCTTACATGATTGGAAACCTCAAGATGTCTAGATTACCCTGTTTTTTGAATCATAGCAATTGGACGTCATTTTCCCCTTGAATCAGCCTGATTTCCAAACTGTGCAGATTGGACTCCAAAACAGCACAGGTTTACTAATTAGCTTAGTTCACTAACCAATTGAACTCCAAATCTGGTAATTCCAATTGGAAATGAAAGCTAAGATATTGGGGACCCAAAATATGTAAAAATTCAAGACTTAAGCTAAACTATATCATAAGAAATAAAAAGAACAAAACCGGGTTCATCCTGGCCCTGCTAGGCAGTTTTGACACCTTGGGTTTAATTGCTGATTTGAACGACCAAATGAAGTCCAAATTGGATGAAACTTGATTTGTTGGAAAGCTAACATCTTGATCTTCAAATACATCAAAAAATATTTGATGTAAACCCTTAGTATGTTTGAAAAATTAAGCCCACAAAAATGGGTTAGCTACTGGATTTAACCCTTGCCCTGCAGTTTCAATGTTTAATCAAAACTTGGATGATTTATTCATCCTTAAACCAGCATAATAAGATTACCTAATTGATTTGCATCCTTTTGAATCAAGGGGCATGAAGGGATATGCATCATTCTCCCCTTGTTAAAAATATTTGCCCACAAATCTAATTAAGTAATTACCTTCCCTTTTTGAATCAAGTTTGGCTGAAATAAAATCAGCCAATCAAACAAGTCTCTTTTGAATTTAGAGACTCTTTTCTTTACCTTCCCCTTGCCGATTGGAATGCTGGACGAAGGGGACTCCTTGAACATGCTTGGAACCACTTTCTCACATGCTCTTAATTCAGGATTAGGAACTGTAAGGAATGATTCTGAATTAAATTGACAGAAGGTTTGTTTGAGTGTTTTGGGTGTGGGTGGAGTGGGGGAAAAGGTTGATGGTTCACCAAAAGTCATGAAAAGAATATTTCGATTCTCTTTGTATTTTGGTGGGTGGTCAGTGTCTAAGGTGAGCATTTCACCTTCATCCGCCTCAATCATTATTTTCTCGAGATCATCTTCTTTATCCTCTTTCTTTTCCTCTTCTATTTCGACCTCCTCAGTTGCCTTCCATTCAGCCAAGGTAACATACCTTCGGTTTGTACAATCTGATGCTAAGTGACTAAAGCCTTGGCACTTAAAACACTTTGGGATGTTTTTAGGAAGGGGTTTTGGTGTGAGTTGTGGGGTAGGCCTTTTTGTGGAGTTTGGTTTTTTTGTGGAGAAGGGGAAAGGGATGCCGTGGGTTGAGGACATAAGATGAACTCCCCTTGTTTAAGGTTTGTTTATATGGTGAGGGATTTGGGATTTCATACTGTGAGGGCGGTTTGCTCTTCTTTTGCTGCTCAACTTTGTGAGCTAGGACACATACTTCATCAAAAGAAGTGTAAGCTTGCAAATCAACAACATTAGCATACCTAGGATCAAGACCTCCTAAGTATCTAACAATTGTTTGTTCTTCTGGCTCTTGAATATCACACTTAATTACAAGCTTTTTAAATTCACGAGTGTATTCTTCTACACTCAAATTACCTTGGTTCAAATGGTGGAGTTGTGAGTAGCAATCTTAAACATAGGTGGAAGGAAGAAACCTAGCCTCAAGCTTTGATTTCATCTTCTCCCAGGTTCTGATTTTGGACTTCCTTTCTCTTACTCTTTTGGCACACAAGTTAGTCCACCAAAGAGAAGCATATTTTCGAAGCCTTAAAGCAATCAGCTTCACCTTCTTGTCTTCTGGGATGTCCTTGTACTCAAAAACTCTTTCAACTGTGTGTAACCAATCCAAAAAATCTTCAGGATCAAGCTTGCCTTCAAATTCTGGAATTTCAACCTTGAAATCATTTGCACTAGCTTGATTCCGGGAGTCTTGTCTAGTCATTCTCAATGGTTCATCTTCACTAGATGAATCAAGAGTATGGCTAAACACTTGTTCTTGCCTCCATGGTTCGGATTGGATGGGTTATTCACACGCCTTTTGCTTTTGCTTCATGTAGTTTCCAAGTTGTTTTCTCAAGTACTCATTTCGAGCCTTGAGTTCTTGATTACTCACACTCATTTCTTGAATTTGCTTGGAAAGAACTTCAAGCTTCTCTTCCACAGACATGCTAGTACTCATTGTGATCGCAGGAAGGAACGGTTTATGCTTGACTGTGTTTGGATTGAATTTGGGAGCGTGGGGTTCAGGTAAGGATCTGAACTTGCTCTGATACCAAAAATGATGTAAGTCTCAAGGGTAGGAACAACCCAAGCCAACTTACAACAAGAACACAACCAAAACAAGTAGGAAACTCTCGAACCAGGGGTGGCACGGTCGTGCTTCAAGGCACGGGGGCACCGTGCCAACTTGCTGCCTAAGCACGCCTAGTTTGTGATTTTCACGGTTTTGAGATGGCTTTTGTGTTTGGGCTCAAAACTGAATCAAAGCAAGAATTCTTGGCCTTGATTAAGCTTGAAATGAATATGAAAACAAAAAGGAGATGTGGGAATGAAGTTCACTGATTAGAACATGAAAAAGGAGAGCTTTGGCTTAAGGAACCCAAAGCTAACTTCATGAACTTTAAGTGAATTCAATGGAATATGGATAGTTCTAAGCCTTGTGATTAGATAAGATACACCACTAATCACTTAGCTTAGGGCCCTTAATCTTGGATTAGGATAAGATACACCACCTAACCAAAGATCAAGACTCACTTGGTCACCACCTTAATCGGCCACAATTAAGGATAAGCAAGTTAAGGGTTTAAGAAATCACAAGACACAAAGTCTTTGCTCTCAACTTTAATACTCAAAACTTATATTACTCAATGAACAACTAAGGCCCTTATATAGCCTTCAAAATACACTAAAAGAGCTTTCCTTCTAAGCTAGGAAAGGCATTTAAGCTTGCTAATCACTACCTAGCACACGGTTTAATCTAATACAAACCAAAGCTGAAAGTTTATATTACAAAGCACTTAATTTATCTTCCTAAGCCTTTTCCTTTGCATTTAAGGAATGTAGATGACTCAATTTCCCAGCTAGGGAGGCAAGAGGGCACGGCTGCCACCTCAAAAGGACTGAAAATTGCATGTGTGCCATGTCATGCTTGAGTGGTCGAATGAGAGCTTGCAAAATGGTGGCGTTTCACTAGCTCCACGTGTCTCTCTCTCAAGTAGCTGAGTGGTGCTTAATCAAGCAGCTCAAAATGACCTGCTTGGCAGCCTTCCACCTTAAGCAAACCCCTTGAAGGAGGAAAACCACCAGGCTAAGCAACCGGGTGTCAAGCAGCCGGTTTCTGCCTCCAGTTGCAACGCATGTTTGACACCTCAAATGATGACTAATTGCTACGTTTCTTACATGGTTGGAAACCTCAAGATGTCTAGATTACCCTCCTTTTTGAATCATAGCAATTGGAAGTCATTTTCCCCTTGAATCAGCCTGATTTCCCAAACCGTGCAGATTGGACTCCAAAACAGCACAGGTTTACTAATTAGCTTAGTTCACTAAACAATTGAACTCCAAATCTGGTAATTTCAATTGGAAATGAAATCTAAGATCTTGGGGACCCAAAATATGTAAAAATTCAAGACTTAAGCTAAACTATATCATAAGAAATAAAAAGAACAAAACCGGGTTCATCCTGGCCCTGCTGGGCAGTTTTGACACCTTGGGTTTAATTGCTGATTTGAACGACCAAATGAAGTCCAAATTGGATGAAACTTGATTTGTTGGAAAGCTAACATCTTGATCTTCAAATCCATCAAAAAATATTAGACGTAAACCCTTAGTATGTTTGAGAAATTAAGCACACAAAAACGGGTTAGCTGCTGGATTTAACCCTTGCCCTGCAGTTTCAATGTTTAATCAAAACTTGGATGATTTATTCATCCTTAAACCAGCATAATAAGATTACCTAATTTGATTTGATTCTTTTTTAACAAAAGGGATGGAGGGATTTCCATCATACTCCCCTTGTTAAAAATGATTTGCCCTCAAATCATAGTAGGTAATGAACTCCTCTTTTGCTTCAATTCTGGTTGAAATAAAATCAACCATGAAAACAAGTCTCTTTTGAACTTAGAGACTTTCTTCTTTACCTTCCCCTTGTTGATTGGAATGGTGGACTTAGGGGGCTCCTTGAACATGATTGGAATCACTTTCTCACATGCTCTTAATTCAGGATTAGGAACTGTAAGGAATGATTCTGAATTGAATTGACAGAAGGTTTGTTTGAGTGTTTTGGGTGTGGGTGGAGTGGGGGAAAAGGTTGATGGTTCACCAAAAGTCATGAAAAGAATATTTCGATTCTCTTTGTATTTTGATGGGTGGTAAGTGTCTAAGGTGAGCATTTCACCTTCATCCGCCTCAATCACTATCTCCTCAAGATCATCTTTTTCATCCTCTTTCTTTTCCTTTTCTATTTCGACCTCCTCAGTTGCCTTCCATTTAGCCAAGGTAACATACCTTCGGTTTGTACAATCTGATGCTAAGTGACCAAAGCCTTGGCACTTAAAACACCTTGGGATGTTTTTAGGAAGGGGTTTTGGTGTGAGTTGTGGGGGTAGGCCCTTTGGTGGAGTTTGGTTTTTTTGTGGAGAAGGGGAAAAGGGATGCCGTGGGTTGAGGGACATAAGATGAACTCTTCTTGTTTAAGGTTTGTTCATATGGTGAGGGATTTGGATTTTCATGCCGTGAGGGCGGTTTGCTCTTCTTTTGCTGCTCAACCTTGTGAGCTAGCACACATACTTCATCGAAACAAGTGTAAGCTTGCAAATCAACAATATTAGCATACCTAAGGTCAAGACCTCCCAAGTATCTAACAATTGTTTGCTCTTCAGGTTCATGCAAATCACACTTAATCACAAGCTTTTCAAACTCTCGAGTGTATTCTTCTACACTCAAATTACCTTGGTTCAAATGGTGGAGTTGTGAGTAGCAATCTTGAACATAGGTAGAAGGAAGAAATCTAGCCTTGAGCTTTGACTTCATCTTCTCCCAAGTTCTGATTTTGTGATGCATATTTCCATATGCATCATTTTTATTCAAGTCCAATTTCAAAGAAGAAAAGGGTCAAAGAAGATCATGCTTGGAAGTGTGCTTATTGGTCTTATTAAGTGAGGTTAAAAACTCACGACACTATGAAGAGGTCAAAAAGAGGTTAAACTTTGCTAGAAATTTGGTGCCGAATTCATCCCTGCGGAACCCGATTTTTGTGACCACTTTTTGACAAGCTCAAGTGGACCCATAACTTGAGGGCCCATGTGCTTTTGAAGCTTAAGATGTCAGCTTTAAAATAAGCCCAATTTTATTTAATTTGGACATCATTTGATTGGGCAAAAATATCACTCAAAGATACGTTGTGCTGATCCAGTCCAGTCTGAGATAGGTGCATTGTTTGGGCCATAACTTTCAAACCGCTTATCCAA
>JAKOGI010005429.1:0-12173 GCA_029747015.1 Carnegiea gigantea | reverse complement strand
AAATAAATTTATATATATATATATATATGTGTATTTATATATACGTATATATATATATACACATATATATATATATATATGTATATATATATACACACGCTTATGTGTGTGTGAGTGTAGGTATGTAGATACATCCATTAACATGCATAAATACATATATATGTATATATATATATATATATATACGCACACACGCACATACGTACATACGCGCATATACGTACATACACACATATGCACAAACAAATATATATATATATATATATATATATTTATATATATATATGTGTGTGTGTGTGTATATATACATATATCTATATACACACACACACACAAACAAACATATAAATATATATATGTGCATGTATACTATTTTAATAATATATATATATATCATATATATATATATATAATATATATATAATATATATATATACACATATATGTATGTATAAATCTATATAGATGTGTGTGTGTGTGTGCCTCTGTGCGTGTGTCTGTGTGTGTATACTTATGCACATATATATGTGTTTGTGTGAGTGCACACACCCACGTATGTGCGTGTGTATATTGATGTATATTTACATAAATCTATATATCCATATGTAAGTGTGTGCGTTTCTATATGTGTGTGTGTGTGTGTGTGTGTGTGCATATATCTATGTGTTAGTATGTATATGTGTCTGTGTGTGCACGCACGCATGCACGCACGCACGCGCGAATATAGACATACATAGAGAGAGGAGGGAAGGGAAGGAGAGACATACATGCATACGTACGTACGTACATACAGACGTATACGTATACATACATGGATATATATATATATATATATATATGTAGGTTCTATACCACGAAGGTGTATATATATATATATATATATATATAGATATTATATATAATATATATGCATATATTATATATTACGTGCGTGTATGTGTGTGTATACGATGATGTATGGATGTACATGCACGTAGTATATATGTCATATGTATATACAATATATATATATATATAGTAATATATATGTGGTGTGTTCTGGTATATATATATATATACTATATATATATATATAGATATATATTTGGCACAATTATGGCATATAGATGGTATGGATAGATATTATAGATATATGTATATATATGCGTGATATGTATATATGTGCATATGTGTATTATATACATTTATTATATATACACACAATATATATACGATACACATATATATATCATATAAATATTTACATATATGTATATATATGTATATATATATCATATATATACCCCTATAATATAAATATGTGTGTGTGTGTGTAATATAATATATATATATGCTATATATCTATATATATTATAGATGTCTACAATGCTTATATCTATTTTTATGATCTGTATGTAGTGTATGTGCATGTGTGATTTTGGCGTTTGTGTGTCTGTGTGTTGTGTGTGTGTGTATATAATTAATTATGATATATATATAATATATCATATATAGATGATTGTGTGTTTGTTATATATATATATATATTTTATGGTGTGTGTGTGTGTACATAGACGTATGTATGTGTGTATTATATATTTAATATATATATATTATATATAATATATATATATATATAATAGTATATATGTATATATGTACATATATATATATATATATATAGATATGTATGTATACATATGTATGCATGTGTTTATATATGTATATATACATGTATCATTGTAACACCGCCAGCCCTTATGCCGGAAACGTTATGTTTTCTTAACTTCTTACGCAAATTTTCGGGGCGAAACGGACCGAGTTTCCCCCAAAAACTGATCGTTTCCAGGCTAAAAGCCTTACAATAAGTCCCTGTAATCAACGGAAGCGCAAAACATTAAAAGAAACTCAATGGCCGCACGCCGGAGTTCATAACTCAACAAGCCACCCGATCGGAGGGCACCAAACAGAGTAGTTCATTAATAAGGAATAAATGAAATATACAACTTAACGGTTCATACAACCAGAGTATTGGGGTTTACCTCCTAAAACATAACTAACTTTAAAAAAGAAAACATCTAACTATTTAGATGGTTGGCTCATACGGCCATACAGAGCGACTCATAAATAATATGCATTACATGAATTTAGAATACCTGTTTACAAACATTTACAACTAAGAATGCTTTATATGACTTCATTAAGAACATAAGTAGGCACATATGACTCTTTTTCAATCAAGGGCAAACTTTAACTCTGCATAAGAGGCTTGACTTTCATCTGTTACAAGGAAAACCTGGGGAAAAGGGGAAAGAGTAGTGGGATGAGCAACCACACACTCAGTGAGTGTCCCCCGACCCCTTAAAACCAAAACCGTTGCAGGCAATAATATCTTTACTAATCACATATCATGTATCCATACTTTACTATCATATTAGCCATTCATAAAATTCTTATGGAAGCATTACTAACCATAAACTTTACTTTAAGCACTCAAACACATTTCTAGGTCTCTAAATGACCAAACTTCTTTACTAACGGGAAGCCAAACACTTAAACAAGTCACGAGGCTAAGCACAAAGACTTTCTTTTCATAACACAACTTCTTAGCATTCTATTCCAACTATACATGAAACTCTATTCACATGATGTGCACATAAGGTTATCTCTTTTTATATTCATACTTTTCTGGGCATTTCATCCATATAAGGTGCATAAGGCATACATATTTCAAGTTTCAATCAAATCTCATTCATAGGGTATGGACGAAATATGCTCATAAGACTTTCTTTTCATATTCATATCTTACTTAGTATCTCATTCATGAGCTATACTTAAAATATGCACATGTCATACACAAGAAGCTTTCTTTCTTTTTACTGAAAACATTTCATTTAGCCTCTTGAGGCTCATAAAAACTCTTCTCTTAGCTTTTTGAGGCTCATATTCTTTTGAAGAATCTCTTTCATCTTGGTCTCTTAATGACCCTAAAAAAAACCTTCTTTCTGAAATACTTAAAAAGGCGAAACGCCAACTGCTTTTCTTACTTGTTAGAAACTTACTCATAGCATATAAACATCTTATTGTGCTGGCTAAGTGAGATTATAACTCACAACTTACGTTATCCCCGGGGTATACGTACTTAACTTTTGGCCAAAACGCGTCTTAGTAGAGCAACTCTAACCTCGATACTGTCCTCTGCGGGGCAACAACTCACACCAGGATAATCATATCCTGAGTCCAGTTCCCCTCAAGGTTTTCTTACGCGTCACACATCATAACTTATCTGGGGAACAGCTCACACCAAGATAATTCATATCTTGAGTCCAATTCCCAGGAGCAGCTCACACCAAGATACCTCGTATCTTGAGTCCAGTTCCTAACTTGTCTTTAGGGGGAAACAGCTCACGCTAAGATAATTCATATCTTGCGTCCAGTTTCCAGGAACAGCTCGCACCAAGATATCTCGTATCTTGAGTCCAGTTCCTAACTTACTTATCTCAGGGGGAAACAGCTCACGCCCTTTTTCGTCCAGTTCCGCCCTCTGGCCAACTTCCCAGCACATTTTTAGTCTTTGAGAACATATTTCATTTCTCTGTTTCAAATGCTTACTCGTTGAAAACTCGCTTTTTAAACAAAACGACCATAATCTTTCTAAATGCTTATAGGTCACTTCGTTTTTAATTTAAAAACTTCTTATAGACGTACTAAATCATAAAACAACTTTACTTTTAACTTTAAAAGCTTCTTATAAACGTAATACGTTTACTGATTCGTAAAACGACTTCTTTTCTAACTTAAAAGCTTTTGAAATCATGAAAACTTACATTTAGCAATCCTTCTTAAACATGTCAGAATTTCGAAAACTATTCACTTAATGGCACGTAGCACATTGAGGGAAAAATGGGGGTTCACAGGTATCACATTCAAGCACTTCGTAATCAATTCAGCACAATAAGCCACACATGGCCTCGCAATCCACACGATTGCAGTTAATTCACAACCCAGACTCCCTCCTCACAAGCACTGCACCACAAGAACTTCGATCCACTCATAGTTCTTCCTCAAACCATCCAACTACCATCTTGGTTTTCAATTTATTAATCATAACATATTATCATACTAATTTATGAAAAGGTAAGGTTTAGGTGCTTACATGGGCAAGCAGCACCACTCGGCTGTGCGTTACAGCAAGCATACGTACGCATACATACCATCACATCCACATATTAAAACTATAGCTCTTTACTTAGCAATTCAAACATGACAAGGCTCTAAGCATTTTCAAGCATGATTGGGCTGTAAGCATTTTCAAGCATGATTGGGCTCTAAGCATTTATAATTTACTTCGGAGTTAGTAAGTCATTATGGGATAGTTAAGCATATAGACGATCGTAGATTGACTAAACATTTATATACATTAATTTTAAACATGTACGATGCACTTCGAAGTTCATACTCAGGCATGAATTAATTGTATAGATTCGAATCAAAGCTAAACATACATACTTTACTTCGAATCAAAACTTCCAGCTTGATTTGACTAAATTGATTCGAGTCGAAACTAAACATATATAACTTAGTTCGAATTAAAATCTCAGGCATATATTAACTAAATTAATTCGATTCGAAGCTAAGCATATATAATTCACTTCTAATTACAAATCTTAGGCATAAATTAACCAAATGAATCGAACCTAAACATGTATAGCTCATTCCTTGACATTTCTAACGAATTTAGCGAATTCTAACATGATATGCAACATCAATATGCTGAAAAACATTTCCGAAAATAGTAATAGCTTAGGAGGCGAGAAACACCCACCTGAAATTGCTTAATTTCCCACTTAATTGGCAGCAACTCATGCCCTAACCCCCTGAACTCGAACCTCAGCTCAGCTACTTACTAAATCCGAAACCCTAGCTTCGACTAAGTGGCGATTGTGGTTGATTTGGGCCGGAATTCGACTCCCAATTTATAGAGGAGGTCGTTTGGGGTGTGGGCTGCCGGATTCCGGCACGTGGGTGGCCGGTTTCTGGGTGGTGGACGCGTGTTTTTGGGTTGTTTGGCCGTGTGCAGTAGAGGGCGACGGGGTGGTGGTGTTCGGTGGCGGTTGTCGTGGCTGAGGGGACCAGGCATCCCTTTCTGTCACCGGCGACAGGTGGTGGTCGGCGGTGACGCCAGACGGCCACCGGTGGCCCCAGAGAGAGAGAGAGAGAGAGAGCAAGCTTTGGGGGAGAGAGAGAGAGCAAGCGAGTAGAGAGAGAGAGAGATGTCGGGGAATCGGGCTTCAGGCGCCCGACTTCGACCCCCCTTTCTAATTTTTCTTTTTATTTGGTTACTCAATTAACACGATTCAGCTAGGTTCTGATCCCATGCTCGTTAACGGATAGGCTAAACTCGAGTTGAAACGACCTACAACTAACAATTCAATTTAAACTTTGGGAATCGACTAAGTAAAATGAAAACGATTTTTAAAAAAAACTCGGGTTAGCATTGATTTAATAAATTTATAAATAAGTAACGTCAATAATAACACAAATCATAAAGTAGTTCTTTTTAATGAAATTAATCGTTAAAGACACACACAGATTGCTTATTACCCTTGTTGAAAAATAATTTAAACGCAGATTTGTAAATTCAGCAACTAAAACAGTTAGTAGTAGTAGACCGACGATGCGGCCCTTACACTCTTCCCCCCTTAAAAGAATTTCGTCCTTGAAATTCTAAATCGATGCTCAGTCTTTCCTAGAACACATGCACACAACTAGGATTTAAGCGGTAGGCTTTCAAAAGGTTTCATTTTGCAGACACTGCTTCTTTAAATCGAAAGAAAATGGCTTATAGTATCCAGTCTCCTCCTCGCCAATCCTCTTCAAGCGTCTACTCACTCTATTTAGGCGCCGAGGGCAAATCGCATTGAAGAGGGGCAAATGAGTTGGTGTGGAAAACCATATTAAGCTTATTTTAAGAAGGAACATAGACTTTAAATCCTGTATCTGAGCAACAAGTCTAGAAAACCGCATCGTTTCAAACAGATCTACATTTACTCATCGATACAATTTAGCATCTAAAAGCTTTCCCTGTGTGGAGACTTTTAACGGACGATTAACTAAGTCAAGATCATTCACCAGCATACAAAATCGAAGCATTTCAAAACTGAGTTACTTAACCAGGGAGTTTTTATTTTATAGCAAGGTAATGGATACATCACACAGCATCACTTAGCGTCACATACGAAACAAACATCCCTATATCATGAGAATATGCAAGTAAGATGACATGCTTATGCCCGTAACTCTGCCCATTTACGACCTTATTAAAGGATCACAAGTGTATATCACGACATAGCTCTTTTAAATTGGACGATATATTTCAATTATCCCTAATTGCAACCATACTCCACACTTCAATGATCAAGTGATGCAATAAGGATTTCAATACGACCACAAATATGCCAAGCACATCATTGAGTCTCATAAGGTACCTAGACAATCCCATATTCACGCATTCACACGAGTATAGGTCTCTAAGTTCGTGAAGTACTAGCACTCATAATTATAACATGGTAACATACAAATGGGAGGACTCTATAACACCAATGGTAGTATTCATAACAACTAACAAGAATGCAATGCTAAGGTTCACCATGAAGATTACCAATTTACATGTGGCACTCTCAATCATGTCATCCCATGTCATACTGATTAACCAAGCCATTAAACATTTTACGTACAATCATTCTTAAACCTTGGAGTCACGCATCCAAGTATAATCATGGGTATGCTAGCATGCGATATGATTAGACATAGAACGCGCAAGGCAAGCAAGTACGAATGCAACTCCTAGGGTCACAAGATTTCTAGCTAAGTAGATGAATAAATAGCGACTTTAACAAAACATAAGAATAGGGGCACTTCAGTTCATATAACAATTAGGCAATTCCCTTACCCCATCCTGTCGATCAACTCAAGTAGTCCATCTAACTCAATCATATGCATAATCACACTGAAGGATGTACTAATAGTAGGAAATCCAATTACTTGGCTCTTCAATAACATAACTTATCAAGGATTGCTCTAAAACAAGTCTAAGTAATTATATGAGCCCTTTCGAGCTTAGTATTACACATAATGTCACAACTGCTGTATCAACCACATCACCTTAGTAAGAGGCATACAATTTCAAAGTGTGTGTCAGGCTCTCTCTACCTTGTTCTTTCTGGGTGTATTGGGGTTTGATATAGCAAGGACACTATCAATTTCACATAGGACATCAAGAACATTGTACAGGTGACAACAAGCATTGCGCTAGACGGTGAGGGTAATTTTCATACAATAGTCAAGAGAAGTGCACTACTATTGCTTAATTTCTATCCAAGCATATCGAAATCTCATTTAATTTCTTTAAATTCAAAATTCACATATGGGGGGTATGACCTAGGGAGATTCTCAGTCATAGAAAGCTACCTCTAATCACTTGCAAACAAATCATCGTTAACACATCTGGCAATGCATACACCTTGGCATGTAGACACTCAAAAATCATTTGATTACACACAGAAAGTTACGCTCGTATGGCTAAATCCAAGTATTATTGCAAAGCAAATGCGAGTCTTCGATTGCAACAATAAGACTCAACCAAACAATTAAAAAGATCTTTAATGCGAAAGCAAAACCCTAGCTCACTAATCAGGAAGACTTTAACTTTCAAAGTCTTTAGGCTTTCAAAAGGAAATAGTTTAATTGCTTCTAACTCTTTCTCTACCCACCTTTGAATACATCTGCTCACTCCATTATAGGGCCCAAGGAGCAAATCATATTTTAGGGGCAAAGATGAGCGTAGAGTTAAGGCTTTCCAATCATTCAATTCAAATCATATGTTCTTTAAACATTGAATTAAAATCACCAAAGCATATAAACGAAACAACTTTCGATTGAGCTAACACTTATCTCATGCACGACAATACGAACCACTCGGCCTGTACCTTAACAAATGGTTCTCTCATCCAACCATTCAGCTTACTCAAGCCGCATCTAACTAGTGAAACACGTGAACATTCACATAAAACTCACATTTGCACGCAAGGCCGGCATATGTCACATAACCATACGGTGTTCCTAGGTGACTATATGAAATGCAAGACTCAGGTCGCGGCCTATGGTCGCAGGACCTCTGCTCTGGTACCATCAATTGTAACACCCCCAGCCCCTACGCCGGAAGTGTTACGTTTTCTTAACTTCTTACGCAAATTTCTGGGCGAAACGGACAGAGTTTTCCCTAAAAACTGACCGTTTTCAGGCTAAAAGCCTTACAATAAGTCCCTGTAATCAACGGAAGCGCAAAACATTAAAAGAAACTCAACGGCCGCACGCCGGAGTTCATAACTCAACGAGCCACCCACTCAGAGTACACCAAACAGAGTAGTTCATTAATAAGGAATAAATGAAAGATACAATTCAACGGTTCACACAACCGGAGTATTGGGGTTTACATCCCAAAACATAACTAACTTTAAAAGAGAAGAAATCTAACTATTTACATAGTTGCCTCATACGGCTATACAGAGCGACTCATAAACAATATGCATTACATAAACTTAGAATACCTGTTTGCAAACATTTACAACTAAGAATGCTTTACATGACTTCATTAACAACATAAGTAGGCACATATGACTCTTTTTCAATCAAGGGCAAACTTCAACTCTGCATAAGAGGCTTGACTTTCATCTGTCACAAGGAAAACCTGGGAAAAAGGGGAAAGAGTAGTGGGATGAGCAACCACACACTCAGTGAGTGTCCCCCGACCCCTTAAAACCAAAACCGTTGCAGGCAATAATATCTTTACTAATCACATATCATGTATCCATACTTTACTACCATATTAGGCATTCATAAAATTTTTATGGAAGCATTACTAACCATAAACTTTACTTTAAGCACTCAAACACATTTCTAGGTCTCTAAATGACCAAACTTCTTTACTAATGGGAAGTCAAACACTTAAATAAGTCACGAGGCTAAGCACAAAGACTTTCTTTTCATAACACAACTTCTTAGCATTCTATTCCAACTATGCATGAAACCCTATTCACATGATGTGCATATAAGGTTATCTCTTTTTATATTCATACTTTTCTGGGCATTTCATCCATATGAGGTGCATAAGGCATACATATTTCAAGTTTCAATCAAATCTCATTCATAGGGTATGGACGAAATATGCTCATAAGACTTTCTTTTCATATTCATATCTTACTTAGTATCTCATTCATAAGCGATACTTAGAACATGCACATGTCATACACAGGAAACTTTCTTTCTTTTTACTGAAAACATTTCATTTAGCCTCTTGAGGTTCATAAAAACTCTTCTCTTAGCTTTTTGAGGCTCATATTCTTTTGAAGAATCTCTTTCATCTTGGTCTCTTAATGACCCTAAAAAAAACCTTCTTTCTGAAATACTTAAAAAGGCGAAACGCCAACTGCTTTTCTTACTTATTAGGAACTTACTCATAGCATATAAACATCTTATTGTGCTAGCTAAGTGAGATTATAACTCACACTTACGTTATCCCCGGGGTATACGCACTTAACTTTTGGCCAAAACGCATCTCAGTAGAGCAACTCTAACCTCGACACTGTCCTCTGCGGGGCAACAGCTCACACCAGGATAATCATATCCTGAGTCCAGTTCCCCTTAAGGTTTTCTTACGCGTCACACATCATAACTTATCTGGGGAACAGCTCACACCAAGATAATTCATATCTTAAGTCCAGTTCCCAGGAACAGCTCACACCAAGATACCTCGTATCTTGAGTCCAGTTCCTAACTTGTCTTTAGGGGGAAACAGCTCACACCAAGATAATTCATATCTTGCGTCCAGTTTCCAGGAACACCACCAAGATACCTCGTATCTTGAGTCCAGATCCTAACTTACTTATCTCAGGGGGAAACAGCTCACGCCCTTTTGCGTCCAGTTTCCGCCCTCTGGCCAACTTCTCAGCACATTTTTAGTCTTTAAGGACATATTTCATTTCTCTGTTTCAAATGCTTACTTGTTGAAAACTCGCTTTTTAAACAAAACGACCATAATCTTTCTAAATGCTTATAGGTCACTTCGTTTTTAATTTAAAAACTTCTTATAAACGTACTAACTCATAAAACAACTTTACTTTTAACTTTAAAAGCTTCTTATAAACGTAATACGTTTACTGATTCGTAAAACGACTTCATTTCTAACTTAAAAGCTTTCGAAATCATGAAAACATACATTTAGCAATCCTTCTTAAACATGTCAGAATTTCGAAAACTATTCACTTAATGGCACGTAGCACATTGAGGGGAAAATGGGGGTTCACAGGTATCACATTCAAGCACTTCGTAATCAATTTAGCACAATATGCCACACATGGCCTCGCAATCCACACGATTGCGGTTAATTCACAACCCAGGCTCCCTCCTCACAAGCACTGCACCACAAGAACTTCGAACCACTCATAGTTCTTTCTCAAACCATCCAACTACCATCTCGGTTTTCAATTTATTGATCATAACATATTATCATACTAATTTATGAAAAGGTAAGGTTTAGGTACTTACCTGGGCAAGCAGCACCACTCGGCGGTGCGTTACAACAAGCATACGTACGCATACATACCATCACATCCACATATTAAAACTATAGCTCTTTACTTAGTAATTCAAACATGATAAGGCTCTAAGCATTTTCAAGCATGATTGGGCTGTAAGCATTTTCAAGCATGATTGGGCTCTAAGCATTTATAATTTACTTCGGAGTTAGTAAGTCATTATGGGATAGTTAAGCATATAGACGATCGTAGATTGACTAAACATTTATATACATTAATTTTAAACATGGACGATGCACTTCGAAGTTCATAATCAGGCATAAATTAATCGTATAGATTCGAATCAAAGCTAAACAAACATACTTTACTTCGAATCAAAACTTCCAGCTTGATTTAACTAAATTGATTCGAGTCGAGACTAAACATATATAACTTAGTTCGAATTAAAATCTCAGGCATACATTAACTAAATTAATTCGATTCGAAGTTAAGCATATATAATTCACTTCGAATTACAAATCTCAGGCATAAATTAACCAAATAAATCGAACCTAAACATGTATAGCTCATTCCTTGACATTTCTAACGAATTTAGCGAATTCTAACATGACATGCAACATCAATTTACTGAAAAACATTTTCGAAAATAGTAATAGCTTAGGAGGCGAGAAACACCCACCTGAAATTGCTTAATTTCCCACTCAATTGGCAGCAATTCACGCCCTAATCCCCATGAACTCGAACCCCAGCTCAGCTACTTATTAAATCCGAAACCCTAGCTTCGACTGAGTGGCAATTATGGTTGATTTGGGCTGGAATTCGACTCCCAATTTATAAAGGAGGTCGTTTGGGGTGTGGGCTGCCCGATTTCGGCATGTGGGTGGCTAGTTTCCGGGCGATGGACGCGTGTTTTTGGGTTGTTTGGCCGTGAGAAGTGGAGGGCGACAGGGTGGTGGTGTTCGGCGGTGGTTGTCGTGGCTGAGGGGACCAGGCGTCCCTTTCTCTCGCGGCGACAGGTGGTGGTCGGCGGTGACACCAAACGGCCACCGGTGGCCCCAGAGAGAGAGAGAGAGCAAGCTTTAGGGGAGAGAGAGAGCGAGCGAGTAGAGAGAGAGAGAGAGAGAGATGTCGGGGAGTCGGGCTTCAGGCGCCCGATTTCGACCCCCCCTTTTTAATTTTTCTTTTTTTTTTGGTTGCTCAATTAATACGATTCAGCTAGGTTCCAGTCCCATACTCGATAACAGATAGGCCAAACTCGAGTTGAAATGACCTACAACTAACAATTCAATTTAAACTTTGGAAATCGACTAAATAAAATGAAAACGATTTTAAAAAAGTACTCGGGTTAGCATTGATTCAATAAATTTATAAATAAGTAACGTCAATAATAACATAAATCATAAAGTCGTTCTTTTTAATAAAATTAAACGTTAAAGACGCACACAGATCACTTATTGCCCTTGTTGAAAAATAATTTAAATGCAGATTTGTAAATTCAGCAACTAAAACAGTTAGCAGTAGTAGACCGAAGCTGCGGCCCTTACAATAATTGTATATTTATATATGTGTGTGCGTGCACATGTTTATATACATATATAT
>JAKOGI010005428.1:0-12210 GCA_029747015.1 Carnegiea gigantea | reverse complement strand
AGGCCAAGGGTAGGGACAACCCAAGCAACCTCACATCAAAGAAAGACAATTCGAGAAGGGAAGACGCACGGTCGTGCGTCCAACCGTGTGCAGCCTCGGGTTGCAAATTGCAGGGTACGCACGGGCGTGCGTTGAACCGTGCGTGGACTGTGGTAAGCTTGCCTTGGATGAATCTTCACGGTTTTGAATGTCTTTGAGAGCAAAGCCTATTCTAATGCAATGAGCTTTGTTTGGACTTGATTCTATGGGGGGAAAGGTAGAAGGAGTAGTATTGAAAGGGGGGAATGGAAGTATGGTAGGTGGTTTAATGGAATGACTTGAAGAACATTCAAGTGTTGAAGGTGATAAATGAAGAACACGAAGAACGAAGAAGATCAACTTGAAGATTCAAGCTAATCAAGTGATTTAGGATAGAACTAAATTCGAGGATTAGATACAGAAACACCACTAATCTTTGAGTTTAGGGCCCTTAAGCTTGATTAAGATACAGAATCACCACTCAATCAAGATTAAGACTCACTTGAACAGCACTTAGTTTGGCCTAAACTAAGATAAGCAAGCAAGAGTTTTGAAGAGAAAGCTCACAAGCTCTCTATGATTTTCTTTTACTAAAAACTGAAGTTCCCCCCTCCTTTTTTGCCATGAGAGGCCTTACATAAGCAGCAAAATGACCAAGCTAAGCAAGCTAGCAAGCACCTCACTTTTCCTTCCTAGGAGGGAAAGGGATTAACTAGCTCTAATTGCCACGGTTAGAGCTAATTGGCTTCAAGCATGCTTAAGACTAATCAAAACACACTTAAACCTTCAAGGAAAACAAGACAAATGATCATTACAACATAATCAACTTGTCCCTAAGCTTAATCAGCGTTCAAAGGCAGCAAGTAGCCATGTGAGTAGCCAAAAAGTGGCAATCCCCTTTGCGGCTGACCAATGGCATTCAAGGGACCTCTTTCCTTGTCTCTTCCTTCTCATTGGCCGTTCTTTCCAAGGTTGTAGCTGATGATGATTGCCTTGGGGTGTGTGCCCAGCCTTGGGAGGTGTGCCAACTCAGTTGATAGCAAGGAACCCCACCGGAAAGGGTTTGCTCAGCCGTGCCTCCAAACCGTGCGCAATGGGCAGTTTTACACTCGATTTTCAGGCCGAGTTTACCCAAAGCAAAAAGGATATGGCTTGGGTTTTAAATGTGGGGGAGAAAGTTAAAAGGTGTATATAAACCCCCTCATTTAAGAAATCAATGCTAAACATGGATTAAGTATGGTAATCACATGCAAACTTTTAACCGTGCAGAATTGGACTAATTCTGGCCGGTTGGGAAAAACGCCTTTGATCTTTCATCCTCTTGTAGCATGACTTGAATTCAATGCTTGGACTTGAAAGTTAACTTCCTGAGGATTCCAAAAATGCAAAAATATTGGCCTTAAGAAATCAGATGCACAAAACCGGGCTTGTGCAAGCCGGTTGTGCTAGTTTCAGCTTCTTGCCAAAGGTGAGCCATCTTCTTGGTTTGGGACCTTGTTCTTAGCCGACTTGGACTCGTCTCATCTGGAGCAAGGTCTTGGCTTGGTAGGACTCCATCATCCTCCCCTTGTTGAAAAGATTTGATCTTCAAATCTGGTGGGGAAGTATCTGGATAGAAGGGACTCAAATCAGCTACATTAAAGGTGGCTGAAACCTCAAAATTACCAGGGAGATCAATCTTGTAAGCATTGTCGTTGATTCTCTCCAAGACTTCAAATGGACCTTCAGCTCGTGCCATGAGCTTGTTTTTCCTCTTAGAAGGAAAACGTTCCTTTCTCAGATAGATCCATACTAAGTCTCCTGGTTGAAAGACGATCTTTCTCCTATGCTTGTTGGCGTGTGCTTCATAGGCTGCATTAGTCTTCTCGATGCGTGCCTTCACCAACTCATAGAGCTTTTGAATCTCTTTTACTCTTTGTGTTGCATCAGCATGGGGTTTTTGGTCTTGGGGCCGTGGTGTAAGATCATTTGGACTCAAGGGATCAACCCCGTATACCACTTTGAATGGCGAAAGACCAGTAGCCTTGCTAAGCGCCCTGTTGTATGCAAATTCGGCTTGGGGTAAGAGTAAATCCCAGGCTTTCGCATTAGGTTTAATCAAAGCCCTTAGGAGAGTACCCAGGGTTCGATTAGTGACGTCAGTCTGGCCATCAGTCTAGGGATGACAGGTAGTACTAAACAGCAGCTTAGTACCAAGCTTCTTCCAAAGAGTAATCCAAAAATGACTAAGGAATTTAGTATCCCTATCCGAAACAATGGTCTTAGGAATACCATGCAACCTCGTTACCTCTTTAAAATAGAGCTCGGCAATGTGTGTAGCATCATTTGTTTTGCAGCAAGGAATGAAATGTGCCATCTTTGAAATCTGTCCACTACCACAAAGATTGAATCCTTTCCCCTTTGAGTCTTAGGTAGACCCAAAATGAAATCCATACTTACATCCACCCAAGGTAGAGTAGGCGCGGGTAAGGGCGTGTATAATCCGTGGGGCAAGGTATGGCTCTTGGCTGCTTGGCACATTCCACATCTTCTAAGGATGTCTTGAACATCCTTCTCCATCCCTGGCCAATAGTAGTGCTCCCTTAACATGGTTAAGGTCTTTGATTCTCCAAAATGGCCGGCCAAAGAACCTCCATGAACTTCTCTGATTAAGAGCTCACGAGTGCTACACTTTGGAATGCATAAACGCACTCCCTTGAACAAGTAACCCTCTTGAATTAGGAAGTCTCCCTTTGGATGTTTCAAACATGCAGCATAGAGATTTCCTAGGTCTTCATCTTCGGCGTATAAACTCTTGAGCTGCTCAAAACCAAGAATAAGAGCATCTAATTGGAACATAAGGAGGTATCTCCTTGATAATGCATCCGCACCTTGATTTAATTTTCCCGACTTGTGCTTAATAGTGAAGTGGAATGATTGTAGGAATTCAACCCACTTGGCATGGCGTCAGTTAAGCTTATGCTGGCATTGAATATACTTCAACGCCTCATGATCCGAATGAAGTATAAACTCACTAGCGACCAAGTAATGACTCCAATGCTCTAGGCACCGAATGGTAGCATAGAATTCCTTATCATATATGGAGTATTTTCTTCTCGAGTCACATAGTTTTTCACTGAAGAAGGCCAATGGTTTGCCTTCTTGAGTTAAAACTCCACCAATCCCCACACCGGATGCATCACACTCAATTTCAAAAACTTTCTCAAAGCACGGCAAAACAAGCACCGGTGCTTGAGTAGGTTTCCTTTTCACCTCCTCGAAGGCAACCTGAGCTTTAGGATTCCATTGGAAGGATGAACCCTTAAGCACTTCGGTCATAGGGGACATGATGGTGCTGAAGTTTCGTACAAATCTTCTGTAAAACGAAGCCAAACCATGAAAACTTCTAACATCATGTATACTCTGTGGTTGAGGCCAAGTGCGAATAGCCTCTATCTTCCCTTCATCAACCTTGATGCCTTCATTAGAAACAATGTAACCTAAGAAGGTGACCTCATGAGTAAAGAAGGTACACTTCTTAAGATTACCATATAACTGCTCACGCTTAAGGGCACGCATGATCTGATGGAGATGATCTTGATGTGCCTGCTCGTCCTTGGAATAAATAAGAATGTCATCGAAGTAAACCACCACGAATTTGCCAATAAAGGGCTTGAATACTTGATTCATTAGTCTCATGAACGTACTAGGAGCGTTGGAAAGACCGAATGGCATAACTAGCCACTCATATAAACCGCCCTTGGTCTTGAATGCAGTTTTCCACTCATCTCCTTCTCTTACTCTTATCTGGTAGTAACCACTTCGAAGATCAATTTTGGAGAAGACGGTTGAGCCATGTAGTTCGTCCAGCATATCTTCAAGTCTAGGTATGGGATACCTATACTTGATGGTGATTTTGTTTATGGCTCTGTTGTCCACACACATTCGTTGGCTGCCATCCTTCTTAGGCACCAACAAGGCAGGTACGGCACAGGGGCTTAAGGACTCACGCACAAGTCCTTTTGAGATCAATTCTTCTACTTGCCGTTGGATCTCTATGGTTTCCTTTGGGTTCATTCTGTAAGCTGGCTTGTTTGGAAGAACTGAACCAGGAATGAGATCTATGTGATGTTGAATGTCCCGTTTAGGGGGTAATCCCGAGGGGATTTCTTTTGGAAATAGGTGACAGAAGGCTTGTGCGAGTGATTTGGCAAATGGATGGGACGGTAATGGGGATTCTGGCTCATCTTGTATGGTGAGAATCCACTCCTTAAAAGCCTTGAATTCATGATTCGAAGCCCTTAAGAGAGTTTCACTAAAAGTGAGTAAACAACTAGAATGCTCATGTCCTTTTGTGGGTTTGTTTTTGAGGATTTCGGATGGTGATGATGGCTTGAGAGTAATCTTCTTGCCTTCCTTAGACAAGGAGTATGTATTCATAAAACCATCATGGGTCACCCTTCGGTCATACAACCAAGGCCTTCCCAACAATACATGGCATGCATCCATAGGTATAACATCACATCAAAGTTGGTCTTGATAGTTCTTACCAATGGATAAGGGAATAAGGCACCGTGAATTGACTTGAAGTCCTTTGCTTTGATTCAGCCATTGAATGTTGTAGGGATGGGGATGGGCCGTAGCTTGCAAACCAAGCTTCTCAATCATAGTAAGTGACACCACGTTTGCACAACTCCCACCATCAATGATCAATGAACACACCTTGCCTTGAACCGTGCACCTAGTGTGAAAAATGTTTTCCCTTTGTTCATCTTTGGTGCTCTTTTGGCCGTTCAAGACCCTCCTCAAAACCAGCATCTCTCCTTCATCAGCTTCCTCCTCGACTTCTTCTTGACTTTCTTCATGAGCTTCCGCAGTTTCATCCTCAATTTCACCTTCAACTTCTTGCTCATCCACAGCTCTCCACTCGGCTAAAGTGATTACTTTGCGGTTTGGGCACTCTGAAGCTATATGGCCTAACCCTTGGCACTTGAAACATCTTCTAGTGCTCATTGGATTGGGATTTGGACGAATTGGGGGTGCTGGGGCTTTTTGTGGTGCTTGGGTTCTTTGTGGATTGAAAGGGAAGGGATTTTGTGGCTTAGAAACTGGTTGGGAACTCCCCTTGTTAAAAGGTTGGTTCCGGGTTGGAGGTCTTTGATGTGGAGGCTTAAAATTTTGCTTAGCTTTCTTTTGTTGCTCCACTTTCTAAGCAAGCACACAAACCTCATCAAAGGTAGTATAAGCTTGCAATTCAACGACGTTTGAGTACCTAGGATCGAGTCCTCCTAAGTACCTTACAATCGTTTGCTCTTCCGGTTCTTGCAAATCACATTTAATCACAAGCTTTTCAAATTCTCTAGTGTATTCTTCAACACTAAGATTGCCTTGGTTCAGATTATGAAGTTGTGAATAACAATCTTGAACATACGTGGGGGGTAGGAATCTAGCCTTGAAATTGGTTTTCATCTTTTTCCCAAGTTCTGATTTTAGTCTTACGTTCCCTAACTCTCTTAGCACATAAGTTGGTCCACCATAAGGAAGCATACTTACGTAACCTTAATGCCACCAACTTAACTTTCTTTTCTTCTGGAACGTCCTTATACTCAAATACCCTCTCCACTGTGTGCAACCAGTCCAAGAAGTCCTCTGGATCAAGTTTGCCTTCATATTCTGGAATTTCAACTCTAAAATCATTAGAGTTACCTTGTCCTCTTGGCTCTTATCGTGGTTCTCTGAATAGTTCTTCATCACTTGAGGACTCAAGGTGGTGACTGAATACTTGCTCTCGGCCTTGTGATGCTGAATGGGATGGTTCTTCATTGAATTTTTGCTTTTGCTTGAGGAAGGCACCCTATTGCTTGCGTAAATATTCATTCTGGGCCTTGAGCTCTTGGTTAGTAGAAGTAATCTCGTGATTACTCTTCATAATAGTATCAAGCTTCTCTTCTATGTTCATACTAGTACTCATGTTGTGTTTGAGAAATGGAGAAGAAGGAAGTTTGGATTTTGTGGGTTCAATACCAGGCCAAGATGAAACACAACTCTGATACCAAATATGATGTAAAGGCCAAGGGTAGGGACAACCCAAGCAACCTCACATCAAAAGAAAGACAATTCGAGAAGGGAAGACGCACGGTCGTGCGTCCAACCGTGTGCAGCCTCGGGTTACAAATTGCAGGGTACGCACGGGCGTGCGTTGAACCGTGTGTGGACTGTGATAAGCTAGCCTTGGATGAATCTTCATGGTTTTGAATGTCTTTGAGAGCAAAGCCTATTCTAATGCAATGAGCTTTGTTTGGACTTGATTCTATGAGGGGAAAGGTAGAAGGAGTAGTATTAAAAGGGGGAAATGGAAGTATGGTAGGTGGTTTAATGGAATGACTTGAAGAACATTCAAGTATTGAAGGTGATAAATGAAGAACACGAAGAACGAAGAAGATCAACTTGAAGATTCAAGCTAATCAAGATTTAGGATAGAACTAAACTCGAGGATTAGATACAGAAACACCACTAATCTTTGAGTTTAGGGCCCTTAAGCTTGATTAAGATACAGAATCACCACTCAATCAAGATTAAGACTCACTTGAACACCACTTAGTTTGGCCTAAACTAAGATAAGCAAACAAGAGTTTTGAAGAGAAAGCTCACAAGCTCTCTATGATTTTCTTTTACTAAAAACTGAAGTTCCCCCCTCCTTTTTTGCCGTGAGAGGCCTTACATAAGCAGCAAAATGACCAAGCTAAGCAAGCTAGCAAGCACCTCACTTTTCCTTCCCAGGAGGGAAAGGTATTAACTAGCTCTAATTGCCACGGTTAGAGCTAATTGGCTTCAAGCACGCTTAAGACTAATCAAAACATACTTAAACCTTCAAGGAAAACAAGACAAATGATCATTACAACATAATCAACTTGTCCCTAAGCTTAATCAGCGTTCAAAGGCAGCAAGTAGCCATGTGAGTAGCCGAAAAGTGGCAATCCCCTTTGCGGCTGGCCAATGGCATTCAAGGGACATCTTTCCTTGTCTCTTCCTTCTCATTGGCCGTTCTTTCCAAGGTTGTAGCTGATGATGATTGCCTTGGGGTGTGTGCCCAGCCTTGGGAGGTGTGCCAACTCAGTTGATAGCAAGGAAACCCACCGGAAAGGGTTTGCTCAGCCGTGCCTCCAAACCGTGCGCAATGGGCAGTTTTACACTCGGTTTTCAGGCCAAGTTTACCCAAAGCAAAAAGGATATGGCTTGGGTTTTAAACGTGGGGGAGAAAGTTAAAAGGTGTATATAAACCCCCTCATTTAAGAAATCAAGGCTAAACATGGATTAAGTAAGGTAATCACATGTAAAATTTTAACCGTGCAGAATTGGACTAATTCTGGCCGGTTGGGAAAAACGCCTTTGATCCTTCATCCTCTTGTAGCATGACTTGAATTCAATGCTTGGACTTGAAAGTTAACTTCCTGAGGATTCCAAAAATGCAAAAATATTGGCCTTAAGCCATGAAATGGCTTAAGAAATCAGATGCACAAAACCGGGCTTGTGCAGGCCGGTTGTGCTAGTTTCAGCTTCTTGCCAAAGGTGAGCCATCATCTTGGTTTGGGACCTTGTTCTTGGCTAACTTGGACTTGTCTCATCTGGAGCAAGGTCTTGGCTAGGTAGGACTCCATCAGATATATATATATATATATATATATATATATATATATAGGCATATGTGTGTTTACATATATGTATAAATATATATATATATATATATATATATATATATATATATATATATATATATATGTAACACTTTGAGCCCCTAGGGCCTGGAGCGTTTTCTTAACTTCTTACTTAAATTCTAGGGCGAAACGGATACAGTTTCCCCTAAAAACTGACCATTTCTAGGCTAAAAGCCTTACAGTGAACCCTTGCAGATCAACGGAAGCGTAAAACATTTAAAAGAAGCTCAACGGCTGCGCGCCGGAATTCATAACTCAACGAGCCACTCACTAGGAGTACACCAAATAGAATAGTTCATTAGTAAAGAATAAAAGAAAGATGCAACTCAACGGTTCACACAAGTGGAGTGTTGGGGTTTACATCCCAAAACATAACTAACTTTAACAAAGCAGACGCCTAACTAATTAGATGGTTGGCTCATACAGCCATACTGACCTTCGTACCATATGCATTACATGAATTAGAATACTTGGTTTACATACGTTTACAAACTAAGAATACTTTACATGATTTCATTAAAGACAAAAGTAGGCACATATAACACCTTGCAAATGAGAATAGACTCCATCTTGACATAGCTGACTCAATTTCTTCCTGTCACAAAGAAAACCTGGGGAAAAAGGGGAGTAAAAAGAGGGCTAAGCCCCTTTCTTTCGCGGTAGAAATCACAAAAAGGGGAGGGGGCACTCTTTAAGCTCTTCACGACATCCCCCGACCACCACGGTAGAGAGAGAGAGAGAGAGAGAGAGAGAGAGAGAGAGAGAGAGAGAGAGAGAAGGCGCCGGCGCCGTCAACCGGTCGTCACACCACGCGCAGCTTCCCTAGCAACCCCATTACCGGTGACCATCATAGAGAGGGAGAGCGATGTGAGTGGTCGCGAGGAAGCAGAGGAAATCGATGACGGCTAGGTCTCGCGACGGTGGTCATGGCGGTGACTACGGCACGGGTTGGCGTCCACTTACCACCAGTGAAGAGAAAGAGAAAGGAGGGTTGAGTGGAATCAAAAGGTTCAGAAAGTTAGGGTTTTGAAACCTTGGCGCACCACCACCAAGGCAGCGTGGTTCCGGTGAGTGGGCGTGGCTCTGGCGACGAGGCACAATTGGAGGAGGGCTAGGATTAGATCGGGCAGGGATGACCCAAACTAGGTTGCAGAAATGGGTCGAATTGGGGTTCAATTTTGCATGGGTTAGGCATGGTTGCAATGAGAGGTCGAAGTCTCGGTCTTCCAGCACTCAAAAGTTAAGCCCAGCAGCTTTGAACGAATCTCTAGCCTGGATTTGAGGTGGGTGTTTCTCACCTCCTAAGTATTAGTAGATTTGAAAATGTTTTACCTAAACGATGATGCATGTCAGCTAGGTTTAGTTCATTTCATGAAATATGTAATGAGAAACTACGCATGTTAAGTTAGATGGAATACATACTTGAAAACTTAGTTCGAAATGAGTTATGTATATTTAGATTCGATTCAAGTGAATTCAGTTATTACATACCTGAAAATATAGTTCGAAATGAGTTATGCATGTTTAGATTCGATTCAAGTAAATTCAGTTAATGCATGCTTGAAGGGTTGAGTTGAATAGTAACTTCGATATGATAAATGAATGCTTAGAATCGTATTATGCCTAAATGACTTAAATAGGTTCGAATAGTAACTTTGATATAATAAACGAATGCCTAGAATTGTAATCTACTTAAATGACCTAATTAAGTTCAAATAATAACATCGATATGATAAATGAATGCCTAGAATCGTACAATGCTTAAATAAGGTAAATGAGTTCGAATAGTAACTTCGATATAATAAACGAATGCCTTGATTCATATTATGCTCAGTTGGTTTAATTAGGCTTGAATAGTAACTTTGATATGACGAACTGAACCCTTGATTCGATGTTTGCCTAATTGGTTAATGTATGCCTGATTAGTAATTTCGATATAATGAACAAACGTCTTGATTCATATAAGGCTTAGTTGGCTTAATTAGGCCTGAATAGTAACTTTGATACAATAAACGAAACCCTTGAATCGATGTTGCTTAACTAGTCATTTTATGCCTGAATAGTAATTTAAAATGACATGGGTATGACATGCTTAATTCCTAAACGTAAGTCATGAATGTAATCGAGTTTCATGCCTTGTTAGTTTAATACGGTTCATTAAGTGCCTGCTTCAAGTTGATGCGATATAGATATATATGTGTATGTGTTGATATATGCCATAATGCACCGTTGGATGGTGCTGCTTGCCCAGCTAATGGATAAACCCTATTACACGTCTCTTTATAAGCTTGCACGATAATATGTTATGATTACTAAATTGAAAACCGAGATGGTAGTTGGATGGTTTGAGGTAGAACTATGAGTGGTTTGGGGTTCTTTGTGGTACGGTGCTTGTGAGGAGGGAGTCTGGGTTGTGAATTAACTGCAATCGTGTGGATTATGAGGCCGTGTGTGGCTCATTATGTTGTTGAAATGATTAAGAAGTGCTTGAATGTAATACATGCAAATCCCTCCCCTTTTATGTTATTAAGATGCATTATGCGTGTGAAGGTGTTGTTTTGAAAAAGGATATTTCTCGTGTTTCAAAACAATAATAGGCATGACTATTGGCAATCAATGGCCTATTTTAGCCATAAAACTTCGTTTTGGGAGTGAACTCGCTTGAACGGGGGAATCCCTAAAGAATTTGATTGAAAAGAAAGCGCGACGTGTGAAAAAAGATTTCGCTGTGAGAGGCAGCAAAATTATTAGCCGTTATGGCCCATACGCTTTCAATTGGCTAAGATAATGTGGTTCGGACAATATGTTATGAATGATTATGTTAGCCTAGGAGATAAGTCCTAGTACTAGGAGACCCTAGAAGACCCTGACGACGGTAATGGTCTGATATGTTATATATAGTCGTCCCGGGAGTAAGAGCTTAAGTGTGAGCATTAGGTCTCACTATGGGGTTGAGAATAGATCTCACCCAATCAGCACCCTGTAATGATGTTATGCTAGATGTATTTTCCTAATAAGCAAAGAAAAGCGGTTGGCATTTTATCATTTTAAGTATTTCAGAAGAAAGAAAGTTTCAAAGGGCCATTAAGAGGTCAGTTGAATGAAATATAAAAAGTTATAAGGGTCATTATGCGACCAATACGAAAGAGATTTCCTTTAATGAAAACGAGCCGCAAAGAGGCTAAGAAAAGAGTTTTATTGGGCCTCAAGAGACTAAGCAAAGTGTTTTCAAGAAAAGAAGAAAAGTTTTCTGTGGATGTCCTGTGCTTTTCTTATGAATGAAATGTGAATGAGATTTTAAGTAAGGCTAAGCAAACTGTTTTCACAAAAAGAAAGAAAGATGCTTGTGCATATTATATGAATGAGATCTAAGTAAAGTATGCTAACGAAAATAAAGCGTTATGTGAACATTCTAAGTATAACTTCTGAATGAGATGATAAGTAAGATACGATCATGAAAAAGAAAGCCATATGATCATATTTCATGCATACCATATGAATGAAATGCCAAGAAAAATATGATTATGAAAAGAGATAACTTTATGTGCACATCATATGAATGATGTTTCATATATAGTTTAAATAGAATGCTAAAATGTTATGTTATAAAAAGAAAGATCCCTATGCTTAGCCCTCGATGCTTGCTTACGTGCTTAACTGCTTGTTAATAAAGGAACTTAGTCATTGAGGGACCTAGAAATATGTTTGAGTGGTTAAAATGAAGTTTATGTTTAGTGATCCTTTCATAAGGGTTTTATGAATGCCTAATATGATAGTAAAGTATGAATACGTGATATGTGACTATTAAAGATATTATTACCTGCAACGGTTTTGGTTTTAAGGGGGTCGGAGGACACTCACTGAACATGTGGTTGCTCATCCCACTACTCTTTCCCCTTTTTCCCCAGGTTTTCTTTATGACAGAAAGACATTGAGTCACCTATGTCAAGATGGAGTCTATTCTCGCTTGTAAGGTGTCATATGTGCCTACTTACGTCTTTAATGAAGTCATGTAAAGTATCCTAAGTTTGTAAACATATGTAAACCAAGTATTCTAGTTCATGTAATGCATATGGTATGAAGGTCGCTCTGTATGGCCGTATGAGCCAACCACCTAATTACTTAGGTGTCTTTTGCATTAAAGTTACTTATGTTTTGGGATGTAAACCCCAATACTCCGGTTGTGTGAACCGTTGAGTTGTATCTTTCTTTTATTCTTTATTAATGAACTATTCTATTTGGTGTACCCCGAGCGAGTGGCTCGTTGAGTTATGAACTCCGGCGTGCAGCCGTTGAGCTTTTTTTCAATGATTTACGCTACCGTTGATTTGCAGGGATTATTGTAAGGCTTTTAGCCTCGAAACAGTCAATTTTTAGGGGAAACTCTATCCGTTTCGCCCCAGAATTCAAGTAAGAAATTAAGAAAATGTAACGCTCCCGTCCCAAGGGGCTGGGGGTGTCACAATATATATATATATATATATATATATATATATAT
>JAKOGI010005427.1:2500-12232 GCA_029747015.1 Carnegiea gigantea | reverse complement strand
TATTACAACACACACACACACACACATACCTACATACATACATACATACATACATACATATCTGTGTGTGTGTGTGTGTGTGTGTGTGTGTGTGTGTGTGTGTGTGTGTATATATATATATATATATACAGAGAGAGAGAGAGAGAGAGAGAGAGAGAGAGAGAGAGAGAGAAAGAGAGAGAGAGAGAGCTACATTGGGGCAAGGGGGGTCACTTAACCCCCCAGCTTTTCAGAAAAAAAATTAAATATGGGATATGTTTGTGGAAAAAAATAGATATATACAATTTGGTTCAGATATATTTCGCAAAGTCACGCTTGGCAGGATGGTGGTTGCCCCGCCCTTTGTTTCGCCTGGTCGCTGCTTCGAGTCTTTCTGCTCTGCCTGACTGCCTCTCGGTCCCTTTTAAGTTTTTCTTTTTTTTTAGTTTTAGACATTTATTCGTCCACTCGACGCAGTCGTCCTTTCGACTATTTTTCGCTAATCGCTCAGGCTCGTCTCTGTCCAACACCAGGCTGCCAGCCCTGCCTGCGCTGCCCACTTACTCTCTCTCACTCTCTGGCTTCTGTCCCTGGCCGCCATCCGCCTCTCCGCCGACTGGCCGACGCCACCGGCCGGCAGCTGCCTGGCCCGTCTCCACTCTACTCCACTCCTTCTCAGTTCTCCTCCGAAATTCCAAATCTCAATTTCAGGTAATTCTCAAAAATACTCAATTTTTATTTTTAATTTTGTTATTTTGTAAATAATTATGTTTATTTTACTGATTTTAGTTAGATTTATATTAAATACTTGATTAATTTAGTAAATTACTCATGATTCATGAGTTGAAAAATGAGAATTTTAATCTAATTATCTTCTTGGTTCAAGATTTAAAGTTGGACTAATTTTGTTTGTAATTGC
Organism: Carnegiea gigantea; assembly: GCA_029747015.1. NCBI lineage: Eukaryota > Viridiplantae > Streptophyta > Magnoliopsida > Caryophyllales > Cactaceae > Carnegiea > Carnegiea gigantea. The sequence goes on along the minus strand of JAKOGI010005427.1, from coordinate 11,334 downwards.
TTCCGTGTTTATGTTTAGTTTACTAATTTTTATTGAATTTGTGTTGAATAAGTGGTTAGTTTATATTATGTGTATTATTAATCTCACCCCCTTGGTTTGAATCCTGACTCTGCCCCTGTATACATACATACATACTTAACTACATACATAACTATATATATATATATAATATATAGATATATATATATATATTTACTATATATAAATCTATAACAGATAACATCATATAATATATATATATCATATGATATAGTATATTAATACTATATATATATATAGGTAGACACACACATAGATATATGTATGTGTGGTGTTATATATATATATATATATGTATATATATATATGTGTGTGTGTGTGTGTTACGTGGGTGTGTGTGATGTGCGTGGGTACATATCTGTGTGCGTTTGTTTGGTGCGTGTGTGGGTGTCTAATAATATATATATATATATAGCATATATAATATATATATATATTATCGTATATATAACAAACTACATTTATATAATATAGATGTAGATAGATATATATATATATATATATATATATATGTACATTATCTCTGGGCCGTGTGTGATGGTTGTGTGTGGTGTGTGTATATAATATATATCTGTCTATACATATATAAATTCTATAGATACACAACTACATTAATATATATATATATCAGCACACCAATATAATATATATATATATATATATATATATATATATATATATTATATATGTATCGTAGTATGTATGTATATGTATATATATGTATATGCATGTATATGTATATATATATATATATATATGTATATGTATATGTATGTATATGTATATGTATGTATATGTATGTATATATATATATATATATATATATATATATGTTTATGTGTAGATTGTGGATTTTAGTGGGGGTTGTGTAGATTGTGTCATGTGTATTCATTTCTTAGGTACGACTAAACTGAGCTTTGGAATTTCGAGGACGAAATTCTTTTAAGGGGGGAAGAATATAATGCCCGCGTTCTTTACTTTTACGTCAAGCTGACTGTCTCACCTTATGGTGTTATAAAATCGCATTTTATAAACGACATGAGTTAAATATTTATTGATGTGCTTGTGTGAGCAATAGTTTTATTAAACAGAATATTATTGTCGCTAATAATATCATTATTATTATTAGTTTGAAAATTTTTCGATGATTTTAATAAGCGTTAATAAGGATTATTCACGGGTACTAAATCGAGTAGGAACCCGAATACGATTAGATTGTCAACCTTAGAATTAGTTTCGTTGTTTATTAAATCGAACCTTAATATGTTTGGGAACGAATAATGGACGAAAGATTGCATTTTTGATTCGGGTCAGAGTATGAAGTGCGAGATCAGACTAGCAGTGTTAATTATTGGGCAATCTTGAAACAAATAATAAAAAAGGAAAAAGGGGCGAGGGGCATTTTTATCAAAGAGCCACCAAGTTTAAGTATGCCTTTTCCTCCTACCAGACGCGACCCCCCCGAGCCCCCATCTCTCTCTGCTCTGCTCTTTATCCTCTTCATCTCCTTCTCCTCCATACACACGGCTCAAGCACTAGAATTTCACCCAATTTTTACCTCACCCAACTTGCATTTCCCCCTCATTCAACCTCCCCTAGAACCAAACGAAACTCTGGTGCGAATCTGGGCAAAAATTCGAAGGTCTTCACCATGTTTTTGGTGGGTTTGGGCGGCAAATCAAAGCACCACATGCTTGCCCAAACTTGGCCATGCAAGCTTGTCTCCAGCTACCCAATTATCTCTATAAATTGGGAGTAATTCGCAACACCGAAGATACACCACAACCTCAGGTTAGTGAGTGAGATTTTGGTCAATTTGGGGTTTGAATTGCGTGGGTTTGGGCATGGTCTGGGGTCTGTTCATGTGGTCAGTGAGCAAGGAGTCGAAGATCGTGGTTTTTCCAGCAATCAAAGTCGAGCCCAAAGCCCTTTGAACAAGCCTCAAGCTTGGAGTCGAGGTGGGTGTTTCTCTTCCTCCTAATTATTAATAATTTCAAACAAATTTCAACGATTATGGGTAGTTAAAGTTTCATTCTGAAACTGCTATCAGTAATTGGAGGATTTGAGGTTGAAATCTGATAAAAATGGTGATGATGCTTATTTGGGGTTCATGTATATTGAATTGATGCATAGTTTTGCTAATTTGTCAATTTGAGGAATTGTAGAGTAGGCATATTATGCTCAAATGTTGTTGCTAAATCAGTTTAAACATGTTTAAATTCTATTTGAGTGATTACATCTATGCTTGTGGATATTGGTTTTGTGAATTAATGGATTGAATTATTCTGATATTGAACTGAGCTTGGTAGTTGGATGACCTGAGGTGAAACTATTAGCGATTTGAGGTTTTTGTAGTGGCTGTTGTGTAAAGAGGGATGCTGGGTTTGATATTGACCGCAATCGTGTGGATTGCGAGGTATGTGGAATATTAGATTGATTCTGCTAAAACTGTTCCTGCGAAGTGTTACGAATGTGCTACTTGTGAACCCCTACCCTCTTGAAATTGCTAAATGATGTTGTGTGATTCATTTTTGAACCTGAAATCTTCTAAAGGGTCGTTAAAAGCTTGCTTTCATAATTTCGAATGTTTCTAAATGTTCACCAGTTGCCTATTAGTTTGTTAAGTTGTTTGGAGCCTAAAAGGATCCTAAATCGTCGAACTACTTAGTGAATGACCCAACTGAATAGTCGATAGGTTTAGGGGGTTGAAAAGCAAACTAATAGTAGGTTCGAAAATGTTTTAAGACTTTGATTTGATTATATCTCCTTCCTTGAGTTTAAAAGTGATTTAAACGAATCCAAAAAGGGCAACTAAAGGTGTTAATTATGAAACTTGGCTTGAATTATATGCTAGCCAATTACTTTAAGTTTTGAATTGCGAGTTAGTAACTCATTATGATTTTAAGGAGCTTTTTATGTTGAAAATGAAAGAATCATAAACCATTAGTAGGGTTATGGATTATTTTGCTAGACAAGCATGATTTTAATTATGTAAGCAACTATTGAAGAGAAATGATTCGTGATTCGCTTGATGGTGAAATTTACTATGTGTGACTGTGACTTCTTTTTTACTAACCTATAAGGGTTTAATATGATTTTAATGGTTAAGATAATGCTAGGCAGTTGGCCAGGCCTAGAAAGTTAGACCCATAAGTAGGAACTCTGCAACACCTTGACGAGGGTAATGTTCGATGTCATGTGATAAAACCTTGAGCGTGGAGGCTAGATGCAAGATAAGGCGTGAGCTGTTTCCCCCAAAGGTAATGTTCGATGATGAGTGACGCGTGATAAAACACTAGACGCAAGATAAGGCGTGAGCTGTTGCCCCCACAGAAGACAATATCGAGGTTAGAGCTACTCTGCTGAGATGCATTTTGGCCGAATGTTATATTACATGTACCCCAGGGATAACATGAGTTGTAAGTGACGACCTCACATAGGGCAAGTGTAGATCTCCCCTAGCCAGTACATTATGAGATCTTATACCTGAAATGAGAAGATATTTTCTTAATAAATGAGAAAATGATTTGAATTATTACCAATGTGGGTATTTCAGAAACTTTAAAAAGTATATGAGCCTTGAAGAGGCTAATGTGATTTGTAAATTATTCTTTGATTACAACATGAGTCACTACATTTTCAAAATGCATATTCGGAAGCATTTTACCCTATCCTTGTCGCTTACTTACTTATGTGGCTGAATGTTTGATTATTAAGGAGTTTAGTTGTTAAGGGTCTAGAAAGGAGCTTGAGTAGCTTGACATGAGGTTCAGAGGTGATGATTTCCCTTGGGGACTATGATTGCCTCATACGATAGTAATATACAAATGTTGTGCGACTGCTGCTTATTATTATTGCCTGTAAATGGTTTTGGTTTTTAAGGAGTTGATAAATACTCACTGAATGTATGGTAGCTCAGCCCATCTTTATTCCCCTTTTTCCCAGGTTTTCGATGTGGTGAGTAGAAGTCGATTTACATATGCCAAGTTGGAATATCCCCTTGCTTTGAAAAGGTGTCGTGTATGCACATATAAAAGTAGACTTACGAGTTAAGCATGTAATATAATGTATCCCTAGAGTTGTAATTGTACGTAAACAAAGTACTCTAGTTTATGTAATGGATATTGTTTAATAGTCGCTCTGTAAGGCCATGTGAGCCAATCATCTGATTAGCCAGTTGTCTATTCAGCTAAAGTTAGTTATATTTTGGGATGCAAACCCTAGTACTCCGAATGTGTGATCCGTCGAGTTGTATCTTTTATTTCCCTCTTTATTATTGAACTTTATTGTTTGGTATACTCTGAGCGAGTGGCTCATAGAGTTGTGAACTCCGGCGTGTAGCCGTTGAGCTTATTTGTGTATCCTTTTATACTTCTATTCATTGCAAAGATTTAATGTAAGGCTTTAAGCCTAGAAAATGGTCAGTTTTTAAGTGAAACTTTGTCTGTTTTGTCCCAAAATTTTGGTAGGATTTAAGAAAACATTAACATTACTAGCCCTAGGGTTTAGGTGTGTTACACATGTACACAATAAAAGATATGAGTACATTAATAATATAGATAACAATATAATATAGTAAACACGCAAGTCCATTCAAAAATCACATCCCTCCAAAAAAGAAATTCCAACTACAAGGTTTGAGACAGCAATAAAAACTAGCAATGCACATCCACATCGTCCAAGCAAAAACTTCACCCAATAATCCCATGCCATGTTATATATAATTTGAAGTACAAAAAATCTTTATCTCAAGTACCCATATCAAGAGTCATATTACCCTTCATTTTATTTATATAATCTTTTTTTTCCTCGTTAGAATTTGTTGTCTTTATCAGTAATCTAGTCTTATCTTTAAGATTTTTTTCATTGTCATACTATATATTTAACTAACTCATTCTTTTTAATTTGGTAACCAAAATTTTGCCATCGTGCAACTTAGATTTCTCCTGTTTATTATTAATAAAGTAATTATTTTTATAAAAACATTAAATGACCCTAATCTTTGGTAATTGACCCCCTCCCTTTCTAACCTATTATTTGACTCTCTTTTCTTTGTCCCCTGTTCTCTTCGTCTCTAGTTGAGTGATTTCTACATGCAATCTCTAGTACTCTAGCAAATTATACCAATACATGCCAACAATTATGCTATGTTGTTAATAATGCAAGTGTGGTGAATTTAATATTTATTATAAATTTGTTATCGAAGATTTCATCTTGAGTTTTTCCTCTTGATCAATAGTTGGGTATCATAACCAAAGAAAATAGAATTTTTGTAAGGAGAAGTCAGTAGACGAGTATAAGTCTAAGTTATGTAGAAAAAAAAATTTGAAATGTACTTTAAATTCTGACAATAAAATTAGAAAATGTGTCATTATTATTAGCCAACTTCAAATAGCACACCTTCATGAATAGATTTAAAACAAAGTCCATGATCATTTAAAAGGATAAAAATATTATAATAAGCTCAACCATCTTCAATTAAAGAACACATCTTATTAATTAATCAATGTTGAATATTAAGATAAGACCTCATAAGTCACTCAAAAGTAGTAACAAACTGATAATTCTTTTTGGCCGACTACTAAACAAAGAGAACTAATCTTTGCTATGTAGTAGAAGTACATTAATTTTGATTGATTAGTTGAGTGACAATATACTATCCTTATCCATTTTAACAACTATTCCTTATATATATGTTGTGCTTTATATTATCCTTACATGTTTCTTGTATGAAAAGTGAAGATGTATAATTAACCAAAAATAACAAATATCAACACAATATTATTAACATTTGTTTAATCTACATTTACACCAAAACTATTTGTCATCACATACTAAAAGCTACACCACACTACAATCCAAACCCAAAGAATCCACCACTTATACAAGATTAGAAGGATAAAACCCAAACAAAAAAACAACTTAAACATTATGTCAACATACGAACGACATTATCGAGCTTCAACTTCAAAGAATTGGACATTCGAAAGAAAAATGCAAATCTAATGCTTCATTTGAGCCCGCTATTGTTGTATCTAAGAAGATGAAAATATACACAACACTAAAAAATGAAACACCAAAAGAAAAAATCTTGAGCTCTAAAAGTCTAGGGTGGCCTTCAACCCATGACATCCCCCTTGCTTATCCCACAACTTGACCTTCCCATTGGCCGAGACAGAGTATACTCTGTTATTACTCACAACCAACCTATTAATAGCATTATCATGGGCCTTAATTGACTCCAAACACATCAATTCAGATATCCTCCAAACCTTGAGGGTCTTATCCCAAGAACCGAATAGATCAACCCATTTGAAACCGCCAAATAAGAGATATTCTTCTCACACTCAATCCACAATTTCTTATGATGCCTTCCAATTTGAACATAATTTCTCTATTTGATGAACTTACCGAAATAATCTTTCATGGTGGGCAATGTCACAATCAATCGAAAAACATTCTCGAACTCTGAGAAACCTTCTAGACCTGGATCCGACTATCCTGGTCGGCAGTAAATACTAAATACCTTATTTCCCACTGTTACTAGTGCTTTGACTGACCCATCCCATATTCCGAATTCGGTGAACAAGCTCAAATCGGGTTGTTGCCAAACGATTGTGTCTTTTCCATAGGATGCACTGACGACAAATTGAAATAAGAACAAAGAGAGGAGGAAAACGGAAAGCAAAGGAGGAGGGAGATAATTCTTCCATAACTAAAACTAAAATTGAAAAGTATCCTTATTTAATCATTCACACTCACGTTCACGAGTGACACTTACAATTTCGTAAGTCACTCTCGCAATTTCATAACCATAACATCAACGTACAAAGTTGTAAATTACAAACTCAGATCTGAATATTGCAAGTCAGTTCATGATTTTTGCAAATTAGATAAGAGATTGAGACGAAGTAAGGAACTTACAAAGTTTAGATAAGCCCGACACTTCCATAAGAGAAATGCAGATTTGTGACTTTCGAAAATCAGATGCCAAAATAGATTAGTCTAGAACAGTCACAAGCCAAGCATACGCAGCGGAAGAAGGACTGCTGCCAAAACATGCACAAGCACAGGCTTTGATCTGGTCTGGTGGAAGAGATGGTGAGAGGGAGTGCATGAGAGAGGCGTAGCTAGTGCGAGGGAGAGAGAAAATAGAGGTGTTGGTTAATTTTAGAACTAGGGTACCTAAGTTACTTTACCTATTTTGTGACCACAAACCAATTTTTTTATAGTCACGAAATCATCTTAATTTTATTTTTTTATTTTTTTGATGGAAAATCAGTCTCAATTTTAAAAATAAAGGAAAAATTATTTTTAAATTTTGAAAACTATGAACAATTTTATAGTGGTGAGGAAATTGGTCACAAAATGTGACTTAATTTCATAATACTTAATTTTTGATTAGAAATTTCTCACGACCCTCTATCTGTCATAAATTGGTCACGAATTGTGACTGCTTCTCGCATGTCACAAGAAAGAGGTCACAAATTCCAATCTTCGTTGTAGTGAGGTTTTTGGTTAGTTTTTGTTAGCTCTCAGCTGCTTGCATAATTCTTCATTAATTTTCTATACGTATTCGGATTCTCTTACCCAGTTTCTGTAAAATACCAACAAAAACCCCAAACCCAAGCATAAAACAGAAAAAGGGCATAAAATCGCATAATTACGCAAGCTAATCCTCTAAATCGACACCCGAACACTCATGAAATCCTATGCAAATGTAATATTCATTAGCTGCTTCACTTTAGGCACTAGAGAAACTGTGGTACAGTTAATAACCTTCAACATTTTACCTGTTTTTGCAGAAATCCTGAGCTGCTATGATCACATTCTCACCTATGATATGCCAAGCTTTTTGGAAAATATATGCAGTATATCCATCAAACCCCGGGGCTTTCTCATCACCAATCTAGCATAATGCCTTCTTGACTTCTGCTGTAGTATGAGATGAATATAACACAACCTATTATTTCAAAGTAACTCTGGGACCTAATTTCACAATATTAATATCAATCATAGGGAGTTCTGTTTGTGCAGTTCCCACCTTGCTCACAAAGAAATTCCTAAACATCTCCTTTATTGTAGCCTAATCCTAAATTATTTCGCACTCAAAATTTTCAATAAAGGTAATATTAGTTCTAGCTCATCTGACTTTGATGCTTGCATAAAAAAAATTGAAGTTTGAGTCCCCTCTAGAACCCATTTAACACAAGATTTTTGTTTGAGTATGTTTTCTTAGATAATGAACCATCTATTCATTTCTTCTAACAGCTTGTGTTCCTCTACATTTAGCTCTTGACTAAACTGGTGTTGAGCCTTCTTCTCTTGGGTTCTTTTGAGTTTGTCTCTTGTTTCCTCTAGTCATGGCTCTACCTTATACTTTTGATGTGCAATTGCAGTCCCCTCTTTCTTTATATGCTTCAGTTTGGCCTAGATCCTGTACCAAGGATGTTCTCTAATTTCTTATTCCTATATCTTCCTTCTAATACAGTCAAATTATCTATCATCAGCCTAAATATTATAGAACTTGAAAGGTTTTTTGCCCCTTTTAACTTCAGTTCTAAGTTTAATTACAGTAGGAGAGTGATCAGTCACATCAACTAGCTGCAAGAAAACTTCATCCATTAGATAGTGTATGATCCACTCTACATCGCCCAACACCCCATCAAGTCTTGTGTACATTCTTGTCTCCTACACAGTATGTTTATTACACCAGGTGTAATTGTTTCCATGGCCTTTTATGTTAGTCAAATTATGGTAGCCAACTAACGAAGCCAAGTCACAGTTTACTTGAT
>JAKOGI010005426.1:0-12237 GCA_029747015.1 Carnegiea gigantea | reverse complement strand
GGCTTGGACACTTATCCACGGATTGCCCAAATAACGAGGGCATTACCTTGGAAGAAAGGAAAGCCGTGGAAGAAGAAAACGATCAGGAGGAAAGCCTTGAAGAAGAAATTGAACTCAAGGTTGAAAAAGAAGAAATACTTCACTTAGAGAAGGTTTCTCAAAAGCCAAACAAAGATGAAAAGATCCTTGGAGAAAAAGCTTCAAGCCTAGTTGACCTACCTCTTGTTTTTGGTGACTGTGGTGATGAAGAGACCATTGAACTTGAGACCCAAAGATCCGAGGTGAAGCAAGAAGAGATTGTGCAAGAAATTGAGCAATCCTTCACCGAAGAAGGGTGCCAAGAGATAATGAGGTGAATTTGAGCATAAAACCCCAAGAATTGAAGAGCATGTAGTTAAAGACCTTGAAGTGATGAAGACATTGTAGGGTTGCTGAGAGTTTTGAACAACTCTTGATCAAGAAGTACGCCCTACCGAACTCCAAGCACCCGAGTTGGAGGGCAGTGGGGTTATGAAGAAGTTGAGCACTCTTGACCAAGAGAATTAACCTTAAACCCCATTGAACCTTCCAAACCCCTCAAAACACAAAAGGAGCCGACAAGCTTAAACCTCATCATCTTCCCAAACCCTTGCCCCACAAAAGACGGATTTCCCACTCCGCCTCTTCTCCTCACCAGGTATGACCCGTTTATCATCCTCCCCTCACCCTCTTCTGTATCTCTCTAGAGGTGATGCCCTGTGACCTCCTTCCCCAAAAGCTCCCATATTGTAAGTGCGACCCCTTTCTTGAGAGGCTTGCCAACCCTTTGAGTTTGAGGACAAACTCAAAAACAACCCGGGGAGTATGATGCATATTTCCATATGCATCATTTTTATTCAACTCCAATTTCAAAGAAGAAAAGGGTCAAAGAAGATCATGCATGGAAATGTGCCTATTTGGTCTTATTAAGTGAGTTCAAAGACTCACGACACTATGAAGAGGTCAAAAAGAGGTTAAACTTTGCTAGAAATTTGGTGCCGAATTCATCCCTGCGGAACCCGATTTTTGTGACCACTTTTGTACAAGCTCAAGTGGACCCACAACTTGAGGCTCCACATGGTTTTGAAGTTTAAGATTTTAGCTTTCAAATAAGCCCAAGTTTGTTTAATTTGGACGTCATTTGATTGGGCAAAATATCACTCAAAGATACGTTATGCTGATCCAGTCCAGTATGAGATAGGTGCATTGTTTGGGCCATAACTTTCAAACCGCTTATCCAAATTGAGCAAATGAGCCCATTCTGGAAAATAGACTTCCCGGGCTTTCTAACAAGCCCAAGAACGCGTGCTTTGGCCTAGTATTCTGGAAGTTATGCTCTGTTGAAGTTGAGGCAGTTGCAAGGATTAATGCTGGGAATATGAAGAGTCTTAGGTTACATATATTTGTGTGGCTGATATTGTGCACGTTTTATATGCTTCTAGATTGATGTAATCAGCTGCAAAAATCCTAGAATATTCCTTGTAACCTCCCCCACCCCCTTTTATGATGTGTCTTTTCATTTTCTTAGACTTTTCATTAGCTAGTTTTAATTGTTAGGAGTTATTTGAGTCTTTTGATTGTCTTTTGCTGAGTCTATAAAAGGGGAGGGACATGTGAAGCTAATCATTCAGCATTGTAAGAGATTTCCAAAGTAATACAAGCACCTTTGAGAGTGATTCTCATTTGTGTCTCAAAATGCCTAGTTCTATATCTTGGAATTTGGCTAATTCAGTGGGTTCTAGTTTTCTCTATCCTTTTCCAATTGGAGTGAGTCTTGGTTAGAAAAGAGAATTAGCCAAGGTAAAAGTCATGAGTGGCTCCGTGAAGGATTATCTCAATTACAAGATCTTGTTCGATCCCTTTTTCTTGTGTAGTGAAGTTCTTCATCCATCTCATCCATCTTTCATTTCTCTTTCCAATTTGGCTTATTTGAGTTGGAGTTTGATTTGGTTCACTTGCCCACCCTCATATACATCAATTGGTATCAGAGCCAAGGTTCTTAAGTGACCCACATCACATCCACATACATCCCAAAAAAGCCAAATACAAAAAAACAAAAAGAGGCACAAACCGGCAATCCGAGTCTCAAAGACCAGAGAAGCAGCACGGTGCCCCCGTGCCACCACACACGACCGTGCCATATCATTTTCCAGAAATCTTCAAGTCAAGACGGAGCACGGTGCCCCCGTGCCGCCAAGCACGACCGTGCCACTCTACTTTTCTGCATTTTCTTCAGCCGAAGCATAGCACGGCCTGACCGTGCCACCTTGCACGACCGTGCCACCTTTGCCACAGCCAACTTACGTTTCAAATCAATCCACGAAGAACCCTAGACCTCATCCTTCATGCCGTCTTCAAAGAACTTGGAGAAAGAACTAGCTCTTATTGACATTGGATATGCTTGTTTTGCAATTCCAAAATTTCATGGCGAAAAGGAAGAGTTCACAGGTTGGTTATCTAAGGTGGAACGAGTTTTTGCTTGTTGTATCCTTAATGACCACCAGAAGTTCGAAGTGGTTATTTCAAGATTGAGAGGTTGTGCACTTCAGTGGTGGAATAAATATAAGTTTGAGCGAAAAAAGAAAGGAAAAGAAAAGGGGAGAACTTGGAAGAAATTGAGTAGTAAGTTGAAGGGGTCCTTTTACCCATCCACTTACATGCCCATGAAAGAAAGTATCTCCGTTAAGCTCACGGGTTCATTCCCTTCCACCCCACAAAAAGAAACAACCCCACAAATGATCTTTCCCCCACAACCTAGGAGGTGTCTCAAGTGCCAAGGGCTTGGACACTTATCCACGGATTGCCCAAACAACGAGGTCATTACCTTGGAAGAAAGGAAAGCCGTGAAAGAAGAGAACGATCAGGAGGAAAGCCTTGAAGAAGAAATTGAACTCAAGGTTGAAAGAGAAGAAATACTTCACTTAGAGAAGGTTTCTCAAAAGCCAAACAAAGATGAAAAGATCCAAGGAGAGAAAGCTTCAAGCCTAGTTGACCTACCTCTTGTTTTTGGTGACTGTGGTGATGAAGAGACCATTGAACTTGAGACCCAAAGATCCGAGTTGAAGCAAGAAGAGATTGTGAAAGAAATTGAGCAATCCTTCACCGAAGAAGGGTGCCAAGAAGATAATGAGGTGAATTTGAGCATAACCCCAAGAATTGAAGAGCATGTAGTCAAAGACCTTGAAGTGATGAAGCCTTCTATGGTTGCTGAAGAGTTTGAACAACTCTTGATTCAAGAAGTACGCCCTACCGAACTCCAAGCACCCGAGTTAGAGGCATGTGGGGTTATTGTAGAAGTTGAGCAACTCTTGACCCAAGAAGAATTCACCTTAACCCCCATTCAACCTTCCCAACCCCTCAAACCACAAAAGGACCGACAAGCCTTAACCCTCATTCATCCTTCCCAAACCCTTGCCCCCAAAGAAGATTCCCCACTTCCGCCTCTTCTCCTCACCAGGTATGACCCGTTTTATCATCCTCCCCTCACCCTCTTCTATATCTCTCTAGAGGTGATGCCCTGTGCCCTCCTTCCCCAAAAGCTCCCATATTGTGAGCGTGACTCCTTTCTTGAGAAGCTTGCTAACCCATTGAGTTTGAGGACAAACTCAAAACCACCCGGGGAGGATGATGCATATTCCCATATGCATCATTTTTATTTTTATTTTTATTTAAGGTCAACTTCCAAGAAGAAAAGTGTCAAACAAGAGCGTGCATGGGAACTCTTATATTTCCTCTTATTATGCGAGTTCAAGGACTTTAGACACCATGAAGAAGTCAAAGAAGTTGCAAAACTTTGCCGAAAATTGGCGTTGATACCCGAAGAGGTAGTGCCGCCGTCATCCAGAAATTTCCCGCTTTTTGTGTGCACTTTTGGCCTACCTAAAGTGGTCCCACAACTTGAGGCTCCACATGGTTTTGAAGCTTAAGATTTAAGCTTTAAAATAAGCCCAAGTTTGTTTCATTTGGACGTCATTTGATTGGGCAAACTATCACTCAAAGGTACATTATTTTGATCCAGTCCAGTCTGAGATAGGTGCATTGTTTGGGCCATAACTTTCAAACCGCTTATCCAAATTGAGCAAATGAGCCCATTCTGGAAAATAGACTTCCAGGCTTTCTAACAAGCCCAAGAACGCGTGATTTGGCCGAGTATTCTGGAAGTTATGCTCTGTTGAAGTTGAGGCAGTTGCAAGGATTAATGCTGGGAATATGAAGAGTCTAGGTTACATATATTTGTGTGGCTGATATTGTGCACGTTTTAGATGCTTCTAGATTGATGTAATCAGCTGCAAAAATCCTAGAATATTCTTTGTAACCTCCCCCACCCCCTTTTATGATGTGTCTTTTCATTTTTCTTAGACTTTTCATTAGCTAGTTTTAATTGTTAGGAGTTATTTGAGTATTTTGATTGTCTTTTGCTGAGTCTATAAAAGGGGAGGGGCATGTGAAGCTAATCATTCAGCATTGTAAGAGATTTTCCAAAGTAATACAAGCACCTTTGAGAGTGATTCTCATTTGTGTCTCAAAATTCCTAGTTCTATATCTTGAATTTGGCTAATTCAAGTGGTGTTCTAGGTTCTCTATCTTTTCCAATTGGAGTGATTCCTTGGTTACGACAAGAGAATTAGCCCAAGGTCAAGTCATTGAGTGGCTCCGTGAAGGATTATCTCAATTACAAGATCTTGTTCTATCCCTTTTTCTTGTGTAGTGAAGTTCTTCATCCATCTCATCAATCTTTCATTTCTCTTTCCAATTTGGCTTATTTGAGTTGGAGTTTGATTTGGTTCACTTGCCACCCACACATACATCAATTGGTATCAAAGCCAGGTTTATTAAGTGACCCACATCACACCCAAACACATCCCAAAAAGCCAAAATACAAAAAAACAAAAAGAGGCACAAACCGGCAATCCGAGTCTCGAAGACCAGAGAAGCAGCACGGTGCCCCCGTGCCACCACACACGACCGTGCCATATCATTTTTCCAGAAATCTTCAAGTCGAGACGGAGCACGGTGCCCCCGTGCCGCCAAGCACGACCGTGCCACTCTACTTTTCTGTAATTTCTTCAGCCGAAGCATAGCACGGCCTGACCGTGCCCCCTTGCACGACCGTGCCACCTTTGCCACAGCCAACTTACGTTTCAAATCAATCCACGAAGAACCCTAGACCTCATCCTTTATGCCGTCTTCAAAGAACTGGGAGAAAGAACTAGCTCTTATTGATATTGGATATGCTTGCTTTGCAATTCCAAAATTTCATGGCGAAAAGGAAGAGTTCGCAGGTTGGTTATCTAAGGTGGAACGAGTTTTTGCTTGTTTTATCCTTAATGACCAACAGAAGTTCGAAGTGGTTATTTCAAGATTGAGAGGTTGTGCACTTCAGTGGGGGAATAAATATAAGTTTGAGCGAAAAAAAGAAAGGAAAAGAAAAGGTGAGAACTTGGAAGAAATTGAGTAGTAAGTTGAAGGGTTCCTTTTACCCATCCACTTACATGCCCATGAAAGAAAGTATCCCCGTTAAGCTCACGGGTTCATTCCCTTCCACCCCACAAAAAGAACCAACCCCACAAATGATCTTTCCCCCACCAACTAGGAGTTTGTCTCAAGTGCCAGGGCTTGGGACACTTATTCCACGGATTCGCGCCAAACAACGAGGCATTACCTTGGGACAGGAAAGCCGATGGAAGAAGAGAACGATCAGGCGGAAAGCCTTGAGAAGAATTGAAACTCAAGGTTGATGAAAAAGAAGAAATACTTCACTTAGAGAAGGTTTCTCAAAAGCCAAACAAAGATGAAAAGATCCAAGGAGAGGAAGCTTCAAGCCTAGTTGACCTGCCTCTTGTTTTTGGTGACTGTGGTGATGAAGAGACCATTGAACTTGAGACCCAAAGATCCGAGTTGAAGAAAGAAGAGATTGTGCAAGAAATTGAGCAATCCTTCACCCAAGAAGGGTGCCAAGAAGATAATGAGGTGAATTTGAGCATAACCCCAAGAATTGAAGAACATGTAGTTAAAGACCTTGAAGTGATGAAGCCTTGTATGGTTGCTGAAGAGTTTGAACAACTCTTGATTCAAGAAGTACGCCCTACCGAACTCCAAGCACCCGAGTTGGAGGCATGTGGGGTTATTGAAGAAGTTGAGCAACTCTTGAACCAAGAAGAATTCACCTTAACCCCCATTCAACCTTCCCAACCCCCCAAGCCAAAACAGGACCGACAAGCCTTAACCCTCATTCATCCTTCCCAAACCCTTGCCCCCAAAGAAGATTTCCCACTTCCGCCTCTTCTCCTCACCAGATATGACCCGTTTTATCATCCTTCCCTCACCCTCTTCTATATCCCTCTAGAGGTGATGCCCTTTGACCACTTCCTACAACAGCTCCCATTTCATAAGCATGCCTCCCTTCATGAGAAGCTTGCCAACCTTTTGAGTTTGAGGACAAACTCAAAACCACCCGGGGAGTATGATGCATATTCCCATATGCATCATTTTTATTTAAGGTCAACTTCCAAGAAGAAAAGGGTCAAACAAGAGCGTGCATGGGAACTCTCATATTTTCTCTTATTATGCGAGTTCAAGGACTTTAGACACCATGAAGAAGTCAAAGAAGTTGCAAAACTTTGCCGGAAATTGGCGTTCATACCCGAAGAGGTAGTTCCGCCTTCATCCAGAAATTTCCCGCTTTTTGTGTGCACTTTTGGCCTACCTAAAGTGGTCCCACAACTTGAGGCTGCACATGGTTTTGAAGTTTAAGATTTCAGCTTTCAAATAAGCCCAAGTTTGTTTAATTTGGACATCATTTGATTGGGCAAAATATCACTCAAAGATACGTTGTGCTGATCCAGTCCAGTCTGAGATAGGGGCATTGTTTTGGCCATAACTTTCAAACCGCTTATCCAAATTGAGCAAATGAGCCCATTCTGGAAAATAGACTTCAGGGCTTTCTAACAAGCCCAAGAACGCGTGATTTGGCCGAGTATTCTGGAAGTTATGCTCTGTTGAGGTTGAGGTAGTTGCAAGGATTAATGCTGGGAATATGAAGAGTCTTAGCGTTACATATATTGTTGTGGCTGCTATGTTGCACGTTTTAGATGCTTTAGATTGAATGTAATCTAAGCTGCAAAAATCCTAGAATATTCCTGTAACCTCCCCCACCCCCTTTTATGATGTGTTCTTTCATTTTTCTAGACTTTTCATTAGAAGTTTAATGGTAGGAGTTATTTTGATTCTCTTTTGATTGTCTTTTGCTGAGTCTATAAAATAAGGGGGGACCATGTTGAAGCTAATCATTCAGCATTGTAACGAGATTTTCAAGAGTAATTCAAGCACCTTTGAGAGTGATTCTCATTTGTGTCTCAAAAATTCCTAGTTCTATATCTTGAATTTGGCTAATTCAAGTGGTTTTCTAGGTTCTCTATCTTTTCCAATTGGAGTGATTCCTTGGTTAAGACAAGAGAATTAGCCCAAGGTCAAGTCATTGAGTGGCTCTGTGAAGGATTATCTCAATTACAAGATCTTGTTCTGTTCCTTTTTCTTGTGTAGTGAAATTCTTCATCCATCTCATCCATCTTTCATTTCTCTTCCCAATTTGGCTTATTTTGAGTTGGAGTTGATTTGGTTCACTTGCCACCCACATATACATCAGTATAAGTCTTGTATTTTACATATTTGCAGGTCCCCAAGATGTTAGCTATGTGTTCCAAGTGATAAAAGCAAGTTAAGTCAAGTGGAAGATGAAGAACCAGGTCAATCTTCCAAACCGTGCAGACTGAGACTCAGTTCAGACCAGTCTAGCCATTTTGATATTTTGATCAGGCAAATGAACTCCAAATTGAGTAATTCCACTTGGAGCTGTTAGAAGACTTCTCAAGATTTCCATCCATGTGTGGCAACACAAGTTATGACCACGTTTGCCCTGGAATACATAGCCTGCAAATCGACCCTGTAAGCTGCCAGCACATTACAGTTTACAGCAGCAAGCAGCTTTCCTTCTCCAAAGGGTTTCCTTCTCTTCAGCTGAGTGGCACCCCTTCCAAGGCTTGGCACACGTCCAAGGCAACCTAGGGAAGACAACAACCAATGAGGGAAGGGCTGCAAGAAGGCTTGTCTCTTGAATCTCATTGGAAGACAAAGAAGGTGCTCCCTTGATTCTCATTGGCCAGCCATAAAGTGGCTTGTGCTTTTCAGCTGAAGCATGTGCATTCTTGCTGAGTTTCCAGCTGCTTGGGCTTAAGTACAAGTCAATTAAAGTTGTAATAACTATTAGCCTTGCTTTCCTTGTTGTTTCAAATGTGTTAGACTAGTTTAAGCAAGTATGTATTTTAGATTAGCACAAATCAGCTTGTATTAGTTCTTAATACCTTTCCTCACTAGGAGGGAAAGGTCAAGGTGCTTGTATGTGTGTTTGCTTGCTAGCTTAGCTCTATTTAAAGAGCTTGCACGCCCTTTGTATGAGATATACCGGATTTGAATCAAACTAAAAGTTGAGAGCATTGTGCTTTCGGTGCTTAGGCACACTCCAAACACTTAGCTTGCTTATCCTTAATTTTGGCCGATTAAGGTGGTGTTCAAGTGAAGTCTTAAACTTGATTAAGTGGTGATATCTGTATCTTAATCATCGTTTGAGGGCCCTAAACTTGAGTTTGGTGGTGTTTCTGTATCCATTCTTCAAGTTTAGTTCTATCTCATTTGGTGTTATACTCAAGGATTCAAAGAGAGCTAAAGTGAGTTTTGCTAGCTTTAATTTGGAGTTAGTGAATTCTTATCTTTAATTCTCCTTCATTCCATACATTTACAAACCTTCATTCATCCATTACCATGCTGATGCAAGGCTAAGGATAGCCCCTTTGGTTTAGCTTTCCACACAAACACAAAGCCAAACTCAAACCGTGAAACACCACAAAACCGGCCATGCTTGGCAGCAATATGGCACGGCCATACCGTGCCTAAGTGCACGACCGTGCCACCCTTGCCGTGTGGTTTTTTTCTTGTTTGCTTCGTGATTAGCTTGGTTATCTTCTACCCTTCATACGTCCAACACAATCCCCTTGAAGATATCTCAAAGTTCCCTTTTGATTTTTACTTAGAATCCCTTGATTCTAAGTTACATTCCTCCCTCACATGTTTGATGCTTCACAACCATCATATTATGTGTCCACTTTCCTTGGTTTTCCCTTGATTGTATCTCCCTTTGGTTTGTAAGCTTTCGCTCTTCAATTGAGTATTAGCTGGGACCCTCGGCAGGTACATCATATTTGGTATCAGAGCTGAGTTTCATCTTTGGCCTGGTATTGAGTCCACACATCCAAACTCCCTTCTATCCCATTTCTTAAACACAACCATGAGTACCAGTGTGAGCATGGAAGAAAAGCTTGATGCTATTTTGAAGAGTAACTATGAGATTACTTCCTCTAATCAAGAACTTAAAGCTCAGAATGAGTACCTACGCAAGCAATTGGGTGCTTTTCTTAAGCAAAAGCAGAAGATGAATGAGGAGTCGTCCTATTCTGCATCAAGGAGGCAAGATCCCGAAGCTGGCTATGCTCTTGATGTTTCAAGCGATGAAGAACCACTCAGAAGACCACAGCAAGAGCAAAGAGGACAAGATAACTCTAATGACTTTAGAGTTGAAATTCCAGAATTTGAAGGCAAGCTTGATCTTGAAGATTTCTTGGATTGGTTACACACAGTTGAGAGAGTCTTTGAGTACAAGGACATCCCCGAAGACAAAAAGGTGAAGCTGATTGCTTTAAGGCTTCGTAAGTATGCTTCTCTTTGGTGGACTAACTTGTGTGCCAAAAGAGTAAGAGAAAGGAAGTCCAAAATCAGAACCTGGGAGATGATGAAATCAAAGCTTCAGGCTAGGTTTCTTCCTTCCACCTATGTTCAAGATTGCTACTCACAACTCCACCATTTGAACCAAGGTAATTTGAGTGTAGAGGAATACACTCGTGAGTTTGAAAAGCTTGTGATTAAGTGTGATTTGCATGAACCTGAAGAGCAAACAATTGTTAGATACTTGGGAGGTCTTGATCCTAGGTATGCTAATATTGTTGATTTGCAAGCTTACACTTGTTTTGATGAAGTATGTGTGCTAGCTCATAAGGTTGAGCAGGAAAAAAAGAGAAAGCCGCCCTCACCACATGAACAAACCTTAAACAAGGGGAGTTCATCTTATGCTCCTAAACCCACAACATCCCTTTTCCCTTCTCCACAAAAAGACCAAACTCCACAAAAGGGCCTATCCCCACAACTCACACCAAAACCCCTTCCCAAAAACATCCCAAGGTGTTATAAGTGCCAAGGCATTGGTCACTTGGCATCAGATTGTACCAACAGGAGGTATGTCACCTTAGCAGAATGGAAGGCAACCGAGGAGGTCGAATTAAAGGAGGAAAAAGAAGAAGATGAAGGAAATGATCTTGAAGAGATTGAGATTGAGATTGAGGCGGATGAAGGTGAAATGCTCACCTTAGGCACTTTCCACCCACCAAAAGGCAAAGAGAATCAAAGTATATTTTTCATAACCTTTGGTGAACCGTCAACCTTTCTTCCCACTCCACCCTCACCCAAGGCACTCAAACAAACCTTCTGTCAAAAGTATTCAAAGCCATTACCTACAACTCCTAATCTTGAATTAAGAGTAAGTGAGGAAGTGGTTCATGACATGTTTAAGGAGTCCCCCATATACAACATCCAAATCAGCAAGGGACTTGATGAGAAGAGACCCTCCACAATTAAAGGCAAGTTATTCGAATGGTTGATTCTGTTTTAGCCATACAACGAATCAAGAAGAGGAGGTAATTACCTAAATTGATTTGAGGACAAATCTTTTTAACAAGGGGAGGATGATAGAGATCCCTCCATGCCCTTTGATTTAAAAAATCAAATCAAGCTAGATAATTTCATTTTGGTGATTAAAGGGTGAATAATTCATCCTTGTTTTGTTTAAGGACCTAAAACAGCAGGCCAGGTTTGTTTCCAGCAGCAAACCCGGTTTTGAGAGGTTAATTACGTCAAACCCTTTAAGGTTTAAGTCCAATATTTTGCATTGGGATTAAAGTTCAAGAAGTCAGCTTTGCAACAAAAAAAGTTTCACCCCATTTGGACTTCATTTGCCCTCTCAAATTAGCTAATAAACCCAAGATATACAAATTGTCCAGCAGGGTCAGAATGTACCCGGTTTTGTTCTTTTCATTTCTTAAGCTATATTTTGGTATAAGTCTTGTATTTTTACATATTTTGGGTCCCCAAGATGTTATCTATGTGGTCCAAGTGATAAAAGCAAGTTAAGTCAAGTGGAAGATGAAGAACCAGGTCAATCTCCCAAACCGTGCAGACTGAGACCCAGTTCAGACCAGTCTGGCCATTGTGATATTTTGATCAGGCAAATGAACTCCAAATTGAGTAATTCCACTTGGAGCTGTTAGAAGACTTCTCAAGCTTTCCATCCATGTGTGGCAACACAAGTTATGACCACGTTTGCCCTGGAATACATAGCCTGCAAATCGACCCTGTAAGCTGCCAGCACATTACAGTTTACAGCAGCAAGCAGCTTTCCTTCTCCAAAGGGTTTCCTTCTCTTCAGCTGAGTGGCACACCTTCCAAGGCTTGGCACACGTCCAAGGCAACCTAGGGAAGACAACAACCAATGAGGGAAGGGCTGTAAGAAGGCTTGTCTCTTGAATCTCATTGGAAGACAAAGAAGGTGCTCCCTTGATTCTCATTGGCCAGCCATAAAGTGGCTTGTGCTTTTCAGCTGAAGCATGTGCATTCTTGCTGAGTTTCCAGCTGCTTGGGCTTAAGTACAAGTCAATTAAAGTTGTAATAACTATTAGTCTTGCTTTCCTTGTTGTTTCAAATGTGTTAGACTGGTTTAAGCAAGTATGTATTTTAGATTAGCACAAATCAGCTTGTATTAGTTCTTAACACCTTTCCTCACTAGGAGGGAAAGGTCAAGGTGCTTGTATGTGTGTTTGCTTGCTAGCTTAGCTCTATTTAAAGAGCTTGCACGCCCTTTGTATGACATATACCAGATTTGAATCAAACTAAAAGTTGAGAGCATTGTGCTTTCGGTGCTTAGGCACAATCCAAACACTTAGCTTGTTATCCTAATTTTGGCCGGATTAAGGTGGTTGTTCAAGTGAAGTTCCTTAAACTGATTAAGTGGTGCTTCTGTATCTTAAATCATAGTTTTAGGGGCCATAAACTTAAGTTGGT
>JAKOGI010005425.1:0-12277 GCA_029747015.1 Carnegiea gigantea | reverse complement strand
TGGGTGCGATCATACCAGCACTAATGCACCGGATCCCATCAGAACTCCGCAGTTAAGCGTGCTTGGGCGAGAGTAGTAATAGGATGGGTGACCTCCTGGGAAGTCCTCGTGTTGCACCCCCTTTTCGTTGTTTTTTTCTTCCTTAAAAGCGCCGATCTTTCTCGTTTCATATGCTGCGGCCGTCGGATGAGAACTGACCAGGACGAGGAAAAAGCATCCAAGTCAGGCCTTCCGCCCATGTTCACTTGAAATTACCGACATTCCCCTACAGACGCGTCCAGGCCCTGAAAACCACATCAGAGGTCGTTTTTTAAGACAACACACGGACGAAACCCCATGCATGCACGGGGCGATGAGGGTGGTCGAGCTACCGTTCGTAACGCACTCTTAGCTCGCCGCTTCCGAGCTGTCAGTTTCGAACTTGCGATCCCTTTGGAGCTGGCGTGCTGTATGCACAACTCAACGGCCGCTCACCCTCAATGAAACATTTGTTCCGCAAGATCCCAATGGGTGCGATCATCCCAGCACTAATGCACCGGATCCCATCAGAAATGCGCAATTAAGCGTGCTTGGGCGGGAGTAGTACTAGGATGGGGACCCCCTGGGAAGTGCTCGTGTTGCACGCCTTTTTCGTTATTTTTTTCTTTCTTAAAAGCACCGGTCTTTCTCGTTTCATTTGCTGCGGCGTCGGATGGAACTGAGCAGGCCGAGGGAAAGAAAAGCTTTCAAATCAGCCTTACGCCCCTGTTCACCGAAATACCGAATTCCTCCACGGACGCCTCCTGGCAATGAAAACCACCATTTAGAGGCACCTTTTAACTGACAAACCACGGACGAAACCAATGCTATCACGGGCGATGAAGGCGGTCGAGCTACCGTCCCTAACGCACTCTTAGGCTCGCCGCTTCCGAGCTGTCAGTTAAGAACGTGCGAAAACTCTTTAGATTTGGCGCGATATATGAGGGCTCGGCAGTCCGCGTACACTCTATTCAACACACCTTGTTACGGCCAGATTCCGCATGGGGTCGATCATACCAGCACTGATGCACACGGATCCCATCAGACTTCCGCAGTTATTAAGACGTGCTTGGGCGAGAGTAGTGCTAGGATGGGTGACCTCCTGGGAAGTCCTCGCGTTGCACCCCTTTTTCGTTGTTTTTTTCTTTCTTAGAAGCACCGACCTTTTTCGTTTCATTTGCTGTGGCCAGCGGATAAAAACTGACCAGGACGTGGAAAAAGCATCCAAATCAGGCCATCCCCCTATGTTCAGTCGAAATTACCGAAATTCCCCTACGGACGCCTCGTGGCCCTGAAAAACACATCAGAGGCCCTTTTCACTGCAACGCCCGGACGAAACCCCATGCATGCGCGGGGCGATGAAGGTGGTCGAGCTACCGTCCGCAACGCATGCTTAGCTCGCCTCTTCCGAGTTGTCAGTTACGAACTTTCGACCTCTTTGGAGCCGGCGTGCTCTGTGCGCAACTCAGCGGCCGCGTACCCTCAATGAAACATTTGTTCCGCAAGAATTCGATGGGTGCGATCATACCAGCGCTAATGCACCGGATCCCATCAGAACTTCGAAGTTAAGCGTGCTTGGGCGGGAGTAGTACTGGGATGGGTGACCTCCTGGGAAGTCCTCGTGTTGCACCCATTTTTCGTTGTTTTTTCTTTCTCAAAACCAACGATCTTTCTCGTTTCATTTGCTGCGGCCGACGGATGAGGACTGACCAGGACGAGGAAAAAGCTTCCAAATCAGGCCTTCCGTCCTTGTTCAATCGAAATTACCGAAATTCCTTTACGGACGCCGCCTGGCACTGAAAACCATATTAGAGGCCCCTTTTTACTGATACACACGGACGAAACCCAATGCCCGCACGGGGCGATGAAGGCGGTCGAGCTACCGTCCGTAACGAACTCTTAGCTCGCCGCTTCCGAGCTGTCGGTTACGAACTTGCGAACTCTTTAGATTTGGCGCGATGTATGGGCGACTCAGCAGCCGCGTGCACTCTATGAAAGATTTGTTCCGCCAGATTCTAATCGGTGCGATCATCCCAGCATTAATGCACCGGATCCCATCAGAACTGCGCCGTTAAGCGTGCTTGGGCGAGAGTAGTGCTAGGATGGGTGACCTCCTGGGAAGTCCTCGTGTTGCACCCCCTTTTCGTTGTTTTTTTATTCCTTAAAAGCGCCGATCTTTCTCGTTTCATCTGCTGCGGCCGTCGGATGAGAACTGACCAGGAAGACGAGGAAAAAAAGCAGCCAAGTCAGAGCCTTCGTCATGTCACTGAAGATTACGAATTCCCGACGGACGCGTCCCAGGCCGCGTAAAAAGAACATCACGAGTGCGTTTTTTTAATCAAACCACGGACGAAACCCATGCATGCAGGGGGCGATGAGGGTGGGCTCGAGCTACCGTCCGTAACGCACTCTTAGCCGCCGCTTGCGAGCGTGCCAGTTACGAACTTGAGATCGCTTTGGAGCTGCGTGCTGTATGCGCACTCAACGGCCGCCACCTCAATGAAACATTTGTTCCGCAAGAATCCAATCGGGTCGGATCATCCCAGCATTAATGCACCGGATCCCATCAGAACTGCACAGTTAAGCGTGCTTGGCAGAGAGTAGTACTAGGATGGGTGACCCCCTGGGAAGTCCTCGTGTTGCACCCCTTTTTCGTTATTTTTTTCTTTCTTAAAAGCACCGGTCTTTCTCGTTTCATTTGCTGCGGCCGTCGAATGGGAACTGACCGGGACGAGGAAAAAGCTTTCAAATCAGGCCTTCCGCCCTTGTTGACTCGAAATTACCGAAATTCCTCCACGGACGCCTCTGCACTTGAAACCCACATTAGCGGCCCCTTGTTACTGCCCAAACACACGGGACGAAACTCAATGCTCGCACGGGCGCGAGTTGAAGGCGGTAGAGCTACCGTCCGTAACGAACTCTTCGCTCGCCGCTCCAAGCTGTCAGCTACGAACTTGAGAACTCTTAAGATTTGGCCGCGAGCTTATGAGCGACTCGGGAGCCGCGTACACTCATAAAAAGACTTGTTCGCCAGAATCCGATGGGTGAGGATCACTACCAACACTTGATGCCCCGGACTCCCATCAGAACTCAGCAGTTAGCGTGCTTGGCGAGAGAGTAGTGCTAGGATGGGTGACCTCCTGGGGAAGTCCTGATGTTGCCACCCCCTTTTTGTTGTTTTTCTTTCTAGAAGCGCCGATCTTTCTCGTTTCATGTGTGTGGCCAGCGGGGATAAGAACCTGACCAGGACGTGGAAAAAGCATCCAAATCAGGCACCCACCTATGCTCAGTCGAAGAAATTACCGAAATTCCCCTACGGACGCCTCGTGGCCCTGAAAAACACATCAGAGGCCCCTTTTTACCGCAACGCACGAACGAAACCCCATGCATGCACGGGGCGATGACGGTGGCCGAGCTACCGTCCGTAACACACGCTTAGCTCGCCTCTTCCGAGTTGTCAGTTACGAACTTGCGACCATTTTGGAGCCGGCGTGCTCTATGCGCAACTCAGCGGCCGCGTACCCTCAATGAAACATTTGTTCCGCAAGAATTCGATGGGTGCGATCATACCAGCACTAATGCACCAGATCCCATCAGAACTCCGCAGTGAAGCGTGCTTGGGCGAGAGTAGTACTGGGATGGGTGACCTCCTGGGAAGTCCTCGTGTTGCACCCCTTTTTCGTTGTTTTTTCTTTCTCAAAACCACCGATCCTTCTCGTTTCATTTGCTGCGGCCGCCGGATGAGGACTGACCAGGACGAGGAAAAAGCTTCCAAATCAGGCCTTCCGTCCTTGTTCAATCGAAATTACCGAAATTCCTTTACGGACGCAGCCTGGCACTGAAAACCACATTAGAGGCCCCTTTTTACTGCAACACACGGACGAAACCCAATGCTCGCACGGGCCGATGAAGGCGGTCGAGCTACCGTCCGCAACGAACTCTTAGCTCGCCGCTTCCGAGCTGTCGGCTACGAACTTGCGAACTCTTTAGATTTGGCGCGATGTATGGGTGAGTCGGCAGCCGCGTGCACTCTATAAAAGATTTGTTCCGCCAGTATCTAATCGGTGCGATCATCCCAGTATTAATGCACTGGATCCCATTAGAACTGCGCAGTTGAGCGTGCTTGGGTGAGAGTAGTACTAGGATAGGTGACCTCCTGGGAAGTCCTCGTGTTGCACCCCCTTTTCGTTGTTTTTTTCTTCCTTAAAAGCGCCGATCTTGCTCGTTTCATCTGCTGCGGCCGTCGGATGAGAACTGACGATGATGAGGGAAAAAGCATCCAAGTCAGCTTCCGCCTTGTCACTCGAAATTACCGAAATTCCTCCCACGGACGCCTCCTGGCACTGAAAACCACATTAGAAGGGCCCTTTTTACTGCAACACACGGACGAAACCCGATGCTCGCACGAGGCGATGAAGGCGGTCGAGCTACCGTCCGTAACAAACTCTTAGCTCGCCGCTTCCGAGCTGTCAGTTACGAACTTGCGAACTCTTTAGATTTGCCGCGATCTATGAGCGACTCGGCAGTCGCGTACACTCTATAAAAGACTTGTTCCGCCAGATTCCGATGGGTGAGATCATACCAGCACTGATGCGCCGGATCCCATCAGAACTCCGCAGTTAAGCGTGCTTGGGCGAGAGTAGTGCTAGGATGGGTGACCTCCTGGGAAGTCCTCGTGTTGCACCCCTTTTTCGTTGTTTTTTTCTTTCTTAGAGGCGCCGATCTTTCTCGTTTCATTTGCTGTGGCCAGCGGATAAGAACTGACCAGGACGTGGAAAAAGCATCCAAATCAGGCCATCTGCCTATGTTCAGTCGAAATTGCCGAAATTCCCCTACGGACTCCTCGTGGCCCTGAAAAACACATCAGAGGCCCCTTTTTACTGCAACGCACGGACGAAACCCCATGCATGCACGGGACGATGAAGGTGGTCGAGCTACCGTCCGTAACGCACGCTTAGCTCGCCTCTTCCGAGTTGTCAGTTACGAACCTGCGACCTCTTTGGAGCCGGCGTGCTCTATGCGCAACTCAGCGGCCGCGTACCCTCAATGAAACATTTGTTCGCAAGAATTCGATGGGTGCGACCATACCAACACTAATGCACCGGATCCCATCACAACTCCGCAGTTAAGCGTGCTTGGGCGAGAGTAGTACCGGGATGGGCGACCTCCTGGGAAGTCCTCGTGTTGCACCCATTTTTCATTGTTTTTTCTTTCTCAAACCCACCGATCTTTCTCGTTTCATTTGCTGCGGCGCGATCTATGAGCGACTCGGCAGCGGCGTACACTCTATAAAAGATTTGTTCCGCCGGATTCTAATCGGTGCCATCATCCCAGCATTAATGCACCAGATCCCATCAGAACTGCGCGGTTAAGCGTGCTTGGGCGAGAGTAGTACTAGGATGGGTGACCTCCTGGGAACTCCTCGTGTTGCACCCCTTTTTCGTTGTTTTTTTCTTTCTTAGAAGCACCGATCTTTCTCGTTTTCATCTGCTGCGCGCCGTTCGGATGAGAGCTGACCAGGGACGAGGAAAGGAGCATCCAAGTCAGCCTTCCGCCAGTTCACTTGAAATTACCGGAAACTTCCCTACGGACTCGTCCAGGCCCTGACAAACAACAATCAAGAGTCGTTTTTTAATACAAACACTGGAGAAACCCAATGCATGCACGGGGCGATGAGGGTGTCGAGCTACGTCCGTAACCGCACTCTTAGCTCGACGCTTCCGAGTGCCAGTTACGAACTTGCGATCTCGTTGTGAGTGGCGGCTGTATGCACAACTCAACGGGCCGCTCACCCCTCAATGAAACATTTGTTCCGCAAGAATCCAATGGTGCGATCATACCAGCACTAATGCACCGGATCCCATCAGAACTCCGCAGTTAAGCGTGCTTGGGCGAGAGTAGTACTCTGATGGGTGACTTCCTGGGAAGTCCTCGTGTTGCACCCATTTTTCGTTGTTTTTTCTTTCTCAAAACCACCGGTCTTTCTCGTTTCATTTGCTGCGGCCGTCGGATAAGAACTGATCGGGACGAGGAAAAAGCTTTCAAATCAGGCCTTCCGCCCTTGTTCACTCGAAATTACCGAAATTCCTCCACGGACGCCTCCTGGCACTGAAAACCACATTAGAGGCCCCTTTTTACGGCAACACACGGACGAAACCCAATGCTCGCACGGGGCGATGAAGGCGGTCGAGCTACCGTCCGTAACGAACTCTTAGCTCGCGGCTTACGAGCTGTCAGTTACGAACTTGCGAACTCTTTAGATTTGGCGCGATGTATGGGCGACTCGGCAGCCGCGTGCACTCTATAAAAGATTTGTTCCGCCAGAGTCTAATCGGTGCGATCATCCCAGCATTAATGCACCGGATCCCATCAGAACTGCGCCGTTAAGCGTGCTCGTGTTGCACCCCTTTTTCGTTATTTTTTTCTTTCTTAAAAGCACCGGTCTTTCTCGTTTCAGTTGCTGCGGCTGTCGGATGGGAACTGACCGGGACGAGGAAAAAGCTTTCAAATTAGGCCTTCCGCCCTTGTTCACTCGAAATTACCGAAATTCCTCCACGGATGCCTCCTGGCACTGAAAACAACATTAGAGGCCCCTTTTTACTGCAACACACGAACAAAACCCAATGCTTGCACGGGGTGATGAAGGCCGTCGAGCTACCGTCCGTAACGCACTCTTACCTCGCCGCTTCCGAGCTGTCAGTTACGAACTTGCGAACTCTTTAGATTTGGCGCGTTCTATGAGCGACTCGGCAGCCGCGTACACTCTATAAAAGACTTGTTCTGCCAGATTCCGATGGGTGCGATCATACCAGCACTGATGCACCGGATCCCATCAGAACTCCGCAGTTAAGCGTGCTTGGGCGAGAGTAGTGCTAGGATGGGTGATCTCCTTGGAAGTCCTCGTGTTGCACCCCTTTTTCGTTGTTTTTTTCTTTCTTGGAAGCGCCGATCTTTCTCGTTTCATTTGCTGTGGCCAGAGGATAAGAACTGAGCAAGGACGTGGAAAAAAAAGCATCCAAATGAGGCAATCGCCTATTTAGTCGAAATTACCGAAAATTCCCCGTTCGGAAGCCCAGTGCCGCGGAAAAAAAAACACATCAGAGGCCCCTTTTATGCAACGCACGGACGAAACCCATGCATGCACGGTGGCGAGAAGGTGGTCGGGTCGACCGTCCGTAACGCACGCTTAGCTCGCCCTTCCGAGTTGTTCAGTTCTTGAGGAACATGACAGGACCTCTTTGGCAGCCGGCGTGCTCTATGGCGCAACTCAGCGGCCGCGTACCCTCAATGAAACATTTGTTCCGCAAGAATTCGATGGGTGCGAACATACCAGCACTAATGCACCGGATCCCATCAGAACTCCGCAGTTAAGCGTGCTTGGGCGAGAGTAGTACTGGGATGGGTGACCTCCTGGGAAGTCCTCGTGTTGCACCCCTTTTTCGTTGTTTTTTCTTTCTCAAACCCACCGATCTTTCTCGTTTCATTTGCTGCGGCCGACGGATGAGGACTGACCAGGACGAGGAAAAAGCTTCCAAATCAGGCCTTCCATCCTTGTTCAATCGAAATTACCGAAATTCCTTTACGGACGCCGCCCGGCACTGAAGACCACATTAGAGGCCCCTTTTTATTGCAACACACGGACGAAACCCAATGCTCGCACGGGGCGATGAAGGCGGTCGAGCGACCGTCCGTAACGAACTCTTAGCTCGCCGCTTCCGAGCTGTCGGTCACGAACTGGCGAACTCTTTAGATTTGGCGCGATGTATGAGCGACTCGGCAGCCGCGTGCACTCTATAAAAGATTCGTTCCGCCAGATTCTAATGGGTGCGATCATCCCAGCATTAATGCACCGGATCCCACCCGAACTGCACAGTTAAGCGTGCTTGGGCGAGAGTAGTACTAGGATGGGTGACCTCCTGGGAAGTCCTCATGTTGCACCCCCTTTTCGTTGTTTTTTTCTTCCTCAAAAGCGCCGATCTTTCTCGTTTCCTCCGCTGCGGCCGTCGGATGAGAACCGACCAGGACGAGGAAAAAGCATCCAAGTCAGGCCTTCTGCCCATGTTCACTTGAAATTACCGAAATTCCCCTACAGACGCGTCCAGGCCCTGAAAACCACATCAGAGGGCGTTTTTTAATACAACGCACGGACGAAACCCCTTGCATGCACGGGGCGATGAGGGTGGTCGAGCTACCGTCCGTAACGCACTCTTAGCTCGCCGCTTCCGAGCTGCCAGTTACGAACTTGCGATCTCTTTGGAGTTGGCGTGCTGTATGCACAACTCAACGGCCGCTCACCCTCAATGAAACATTTGTTCCGCAAGAATCCAATGGGTGCGATAATCCCAGCACTAATGCACCGGATCCCATCAGAAATGCGCAATTAAGCGTGCTTGGGCGAGAGTAGTACGAGGATGGGGGACCCCCTGGGAAGTCCTCGTGTTGCACCCCTTTTTCGTTATTTTTTTCTTTCTTAAAAGCACCGGTCTTTCTCGTTTCATTTGCTGCGGCCGTCGGATGGGAACTGACAGGGGCGAGGAAAAAGCTTTCAAATCAGGCCTTCCGCCCTTGTTCACTCGAAATTACCGAAATTCCTCCACTGACGCCTCCTGGCACTGAAAACCACATTAGAGGCCCCTTTTTACTGCAACACACGGACGAAACCCAACGCTCGCACGGGGCGATGAAGGCGGTCGAGCTACCGTCCGTAACGCACTCTTAGCTCGCCGCTTCCGAGCTGTCAGTTACGAACTTGCGAACTCTTTAGATTTGGCGCGATCTATGAGCAACTCGGCAGCCGCGTACACTCTATAAAAGACTTGTTCCGCCAGATTCCGATGGCTGCGATCATACTAGCACTGATGCACCGGATCCCATCAGAACTCCGCAGTTAAGCGTGCTTGGGCGAGAGTAGTGCTAGGAGGGGTGACCTCCTGGGAAGTCCTCGTGTTGCACCCCTTTTTCGTTGTTTTTTTCTTTCTTAGAGGCACCGAACTTTCTCGTTTCATTTGCTGTGGCCAGCGGATAAGAACGGACCAGGACGTGGAAAAAGCATCCAAATCAGGCCATCCGCCTATGTTCAGTCGAAATTACCGAAATTCCCCTACGAACGCCTCGTGGCCCTGAAAAACACATCAGAGGCCCCTTTTTACTGCAACGCACGGACGAAACCCCATGCATGCACGGGGCGATGAAGGTGGTTGAGCTACCGTCCGTAACGCACGCTTAGCTCGCCTCTTCCGAGCTGTCAGTTACGAACTTGCGACCTCTTTGGAGCTGGCGTGCTGTATGCGCGACTCTGCGGTCGCGTACCCTCAATGAAACATTTGTTCCGCAAGAATCCAATGGGTGCGATCATACCAGCACTAATGCACCGGATCCCATCAGAACTCCGCAGTTAAGCGTGCTTGGGCGAGAGTCGTACAGGGATGGGTGACCTCCTGGCAAGTCCTCGTGTTGCACCCCTTTTTCGTTGTTTTTTCTTTCTCAAAACCACCGATCTTTCTCGTTTCATTTGCTGCGGCCGCCGGATGGGGACTGACCAGGACGAGGAAAAAGCTTCCAAATCAGGCCTTCCGTCCTTGTTCAATCGAAATTACCGAAATTCCTTCACGGATGCCTCCTGGCACTGAAAACCACATTAGAGGCCCCCTTTTCCTGCAACACACGGACGAAACCCAATGCTCGCACGGGGCGATGAAGGCGGTCGAGCTACCGTCCGTAACGAACTCTTAGCTCGCCGCTTCCGAGCTGTCAGTCACGAACTTGCGAACTCTTTAGATTTGGCGCGATGTATGCGCGACTCGGCAGCCGCGTGCACTCTATAAAAGATTTGTTCCGCCAGATTCTAATGGGTGCGATCATCCCAGCATTAATGCACCGGATCCATCAGAACTGCGCAGTTAAGCGTGCTTGGGCGAGAGTAGTACTAGGATGGGTGACCTCCTGGGAAGTCCTCGTGTTGCACCCCCTTTTCGTTGTTTTTTTCTTCCTTAAAAGCGCCGATCTTTCTCGTTTCATCTGATGCGGCCGTCGGATGGGAACTGACCGGGGCGAGGAAAAACCTTTCAAATCAGGCCTTCCGCCCTTGTTCACTCGAAATTACCGAAATTCCTCCACGGACGCCTCCTGGCACTGAAAACCACATTAGAGGCCCCTTTTTACTGCAACACATGGACGAAACCCAATGCTCGCACGGGGCGATGAAGGCGGTCGAGCTACCGTCCGTAACGCACTCTTAGCTCGCCACTTCCGAGCTGTCAGTTACGAACTTGCGAACTCTTTAGATTTGGCGCGATCTATGAGCGACTCGGCAGCCGCGTACACTCTATAAAAGACTTGTTCCGCCAGATTCCCATGGGTGCGATCATACCAGCACTGATGCACCGGATCCCATCAGAACTCCGCAGTTAAGCGTGCTTGGGCGAGAGTAGTGCTAGGATGGGTGACCTCCTAGGAAGTCCTCGTGTTGCACCCCTTTTTCGTTGTTTTTTTCTTTCTTAGAAGCGCCGATCTTTCTCGTTTCATTTGCTGCGGCCAGCAGATAAGAACTGACCAGGACGCGGAAATAGCATCCAAATCAGGCCATCCGCCTATGTTCAGTCGAAATTACCGAAATTCCCCTACGGACGCCTCTTGGCCCTGAAAAACACATCAGAGGCTCCTTTTTACAGCAACGCACGGACGAAACCCCATGCATGCACGGGGCGATGAAGGTGGTCGAGCTACCGTCCATAACGCACGCCTAGCTCGCCTCTTCCGAGTTGTCAGTTACGAACTTGCGAACTCTTTAGATTTGGCGCGATGTATGAGCGACTCGGCAGCCGCGTGCACTCTATAAAAGATTTGTTCCGCCAGTTTCTAATGGGTGCGATCATCCCAGCATTAATGCACCGGATCCCATCAGAACTGTGCAGTTAAGCGTGCTTGGGCGAGAGTAGTACTAGGATGGGTGAACTCCTGGGAAGTCCTCGTGTTGCACCCCTTTTTCGTTGTTTTTTTCTTCCTTAAAAGCGCCGATCTTTCTCGTTTCATCTGCTGCGGTCCGTCGGATGAGAGCTGACCAGGAAACGAGGACAAAAGCATCCAAGCAGCGCCTTCCGCCCATGTTCACTTGAAATTACCGAAATTCCCGCTACGGACGCGTCCAGCCCTGAAAACCACATCAGAGGTCGTTTTTTAATACAACACAAGGGCGAAACCCCATGCATGCAGGGGCGATGAGGGGTGGTCCGAGCTACCGTCCGTAAAGCCTTCTAGCTCGCCTTTCGAGTGCAGTACGAACTGCGATCTCTTAGGTGTGACGCATGGCGCGCTGTATGCACAAAATAACGGCCGCTCACCCTCCATGAAACATTTGTTCCGCAAGAATCCAATGGGTGCGATCATCCCAGCACTAATGCACCGGATCCCATCAGAAATGCGCAATTAAGCGTGCTTAGGCGAGAGCAGTGCTAGGATAGGTGACCCCCTGGGAAGTCCTCGTGTTGCACCCCTTTTTTGTTATTTTTTTCTGTAACGGCCCGAACCTAATATTTATTTTAGTTATATTGAAGTATCTTAATTATAACTCCATCCAGTTGGGCCCTGCATTTTATTTCATCATTTTCTATATATTTATCCGTATTTGTGCAATTGCAGGTTGAATCGGCAGAGTGGCCTCGAAACGGATCTTATTTATTCCTAAATACTTCATAAACATTTTAATGAATAATTGAATGTTCGTCTCCAATTTTACCTTCAAAAGATTCAAATTTTTTAATTCGGCAGCTTTAGTGGAAAATATTAATTAAATGTGATAATATAGACCAATGTACATGATAAGAGTGAAAAAAAAAAAGAAGAAACCGACATAAGCCGGTTGAAAAACCAAAATCAACCCCCACAATTTTCACTCCCCTCTCTGCCTCCCATACCCAACACCCTCCCATCCCCTGCTTCTGCCTCACGTCGCCCCCTCCCCTGCCGATTGCTTTGCCGCCGAACACCGGCTACTGCCGGCCATCATTAGCTGGTCACCGTCGCACGCCCAGCCAACCCCACCGTTGCACGCACGCATCCCCCTCGCTCAGCCTTCCTCTGCCCGTGGCACGCCCAGCTGCGTCCTCCCCAGTTGCCAGTCGGTCGCCGGTGCCTGCCGTGGGTTTGCCGGTCACCGGCGTGTCACCTATTGTGGCCGACCGCCCCATTACCAGCCCCATCTCCTTCTCCATCCCCTTGCTCTGGCTCTAACTGAAAGTGGAAGGTAAAACCCTAACCTTGC
>JAKOGI010005424.1:0-10000 GCA_029747015.1 Carnegiea gigantea | reverse complement strand
AATATATATATATATATATATATATATATATATATATATATATATTATATATATATATATATATATATATATATATATTAATGTCTTGGAACGCCCCCAATTTACTAATTGCTTGATTCATAGCTAGCAGCAACGGAAGATTTAATGATGGAAGGTACTACTGCCGTCTTGATAAGGACAAGGCTTACTGAAACCATTTAATCTTACGAATCATATTCGCAATCACGATACCTATTATATTGAAACACTTCAAGACCAAAGTTCATAATAGTCAACTTCAATACAATTAATTTAATCATACCATGTGCTAACCCGCACTCTATACTACATAAATATATTGAATATAGACCCAACTTGACTTTGAGGTCGATCCCAACATTCTTACTATGCTGAATCCACTGTGAGCATCCGACGACTTTCAAAAAGGGCTTGCTAAATGAAGAAACATGTGATACTTCATCACCTAAGATGGAAAACACGAAAGTAATTCGAAAAATATGAGCTAAAATTCAGTACATGCATTCCTGTATTGTAAAATGCGCGTAGAAACACTGTTTATGGGTACCAGCCATTGCAATTCATTTAGTTCGCAATAACAAGGAAAATGAAAGTAATATGAAATTGAATTGCTCATTATTATCTGAATGTACACCCTTTTCCATGATATGATCTATACATAGGTGTACACCTGCCAATCTGATTAAGAATTAGTTTGAAGTCGCGCAGGTAAATAATGGGCTGATGCCCTATAGATGATAACTGACGGGGTCACAAGTTAAATGGCAAATCACTGTATAAATTGATTCAATTATAATCTCATTAAAAGTTGCAGCTTGATAAATATGTTCTATTTTCTGAAGATATAGGCAATGGACGTATCTTGAGTCTTTAAAAATCTCATTTGACTTGATAGATATGTTCTAACTTGATAACACTTATACATAATGGGAAACGAGAACTAAGCCTCGACTCTCTTCCATAAACGTCATTATAGGTGTGTGTAGTCAATAAATGATCCTTACTTGAATAATTGAGTAAGTAAAAGTATGTATAATAGAAATTGAGTAATTAAATGCTATACATAATTTGGGTATTTCAATATAACTTCAAAACTAAATTAATAAAAGTAGTTAAATCTAATATAAAGTAAATAAAAGTAAAATAGTCCACAATGAGATAAATGAGATTACAAAGAAAAAGAATTGATGGTGACAATTGAAAGAGTGATTGTGGCCTTTTTTGAAATAGGTTACTGATACGAGTTTAAGGCCTGCTGATGTATAGCTTGGTTTAAAATAACAGCTGATATACTAGATTGGCTTGATACATACATTTGATACATTCTGAATTGAGCAAGTAATTAAGGTTTGATGCCAAGAGAGATATATCTTGGTTTAAAATAGCATAAACTGTAACAACTTAATCTGATAAATATGGTTCTGAGTTACAACTCTTCCCATTTCTCATATGTCATTCATAAATCTATTAGATATAGAATTCCACCTCAAATGAATCATTGAATTTAATAGAAGCTATTAAGCTCACTAACTTAGTATTTTCTTTGTAAAATTCCTAAATGATTCAAAGCTCATAAACAAGGTCCCAAATTGTATACTTGTCTTCTTCTTTCTCATTAATCAAGCTAAAATCTCCATAAAACTCTATGAATATTCATTTCCCCCCTTAAATGACCTTACTTGGCCCAAAATATACAAAATGAGTGCATGATAATCTCACTTAATCTTTATTATTACTCTTTACACAATTACTCAAAATGCTTCCAAAAAACAGCAAACTCAAAATACTTAACCAAAAATTCATGAAATCTTATAGAGAATTTGAAAATAATATGAAAAATCCACAGTATAATTTTTTGAATTTTTCTTCAAGTGGACGCTACACAGAAATTGCAATAACAGCCTAATTTGCACCAAAGCAGGTCAGTTCACTTCAAAATTTTATAACTTTCACCCTATATCTCAAATGGGACCTAAAATCCCAATATGAAAAGATTAAGAAGTCTTAAAAAACTTTCATTCACAACATAAAATATGATTCCCACAATAGGGTTCCTAAAATGGGGCTAAAATATAAGTGTGTTAGTTTTTGGTCCATTCTATGCAGTTTTGGAAAATAACCATAACGTTTTCCACAAACCTCAGATTAAGGCGATTCAAAAACCATTTGAAAGCTAACACATGGAAATATCTACCCACCAAAAATCATAATTTTTGAATAGGTAGATCATTACCAGTTTAATCCCGAAGTCTGTCCTGTTTTCTTGAAATTTTGAGCCTTAACCGTTTTAGCTTTCTCTTCCTTTTTCACATAAATCCTCATTTGAAATCATTTGAAATCACCCCAGTCAGATATAAAAAGTTCATTTAAGGCCTCATACACATAACCCATATCAAAATCACAACAAATAAACCAAGCAAGCTTGGATTCAACTTTCATGATTTAACTCATTTGATCACACTTCTAATTCATCACCCACAATGTTAGACATTACTAAACTCAATAAAAATTGCATAACAACCTTCACTTGGTTCACAAAAACATAAGCCATACTTAAACAATCAATAAAACTCAAAAAAAATCCATGGGTTGAGGTTAGGGTTACCTCACTTGGATGCTTGAATGAAAGAGTTGAGGTTGTGCTTGGGCTGGAGAGGAGGCTTCCGTGGCTAGGGGATGGCCAGGGGTGACGATGGTGGCCAGCTGGTGGCTGACTGCTGGCCAAAAAACACCAGGGCAGTAGCTAGAGGGGGGTGCCGTGGCTAGAGAAAAAAGGAAGAGAGAGAGAGATGTGTGTGTGGTTGGGTTTGCTTGAAGTTGTCTTGTGACTCACCTCTTATACTTGGCTTATATTCACCCTCCAAAAGTAGGTTTTGCTTATTACTAATTAGGCATAAAGATGGTAATTAACTAAATAGAACAAGTGGTAACTTGTTGGGCCTAAATTGAGCTTATACGGTTTGGGCCTGGGAAGGAAAGTAAACCATATGCGATTGAATTTTCGTAACTTGAAATTAAAATTTTGCAAGGTTAGGAAAAAAAAAAATAATAATTTCTTAAACCATAATTATCAAGGCCTACTATCGATTCACCTGATATTTAATTAATCAACAAAAATTGAATTAACAATCAATGAAACTTGAATTGTAAAATAGGATCCAAATGAAATATCCTCCGATCGGGATGATTAAAGACGATAAATGAAAGCGGAAGATTTACATGACATAAGATAATTTGGTAAATATATAAATTGAGTGTAATTGAATTAATAAACATGATTTGGCTAAGCAAATAACCATGAGTGATTAAATCAATAAACATGGTAAATTAAATGAATAAACATGATTAATTAAATAAATAAATATGATTTAAATAAATAAATATGAGTTAGGGTCAGGTTATTACAGTCTTCCCCTCTTAAAGAGTTTCGTCCTCGAAACTTATGATGCTTGCCAAATGTATGCAATGCTGCTTTAAAAACACATGGGCCATTGGTTCCCATTACTTCCCTCTAAAGAGGTATAATTTGCTCAATGTACTCCAACTAAGGGTGTCCACATATTGTATAACTGCTTAATCCCATGTTTCAGTAATAGATCCGGATACTTCTCACACAATAGTCTCAATGAACTCAATTACTTTGATTCAAAATTGATATTCTCTTCGAAAGAAGAGAACCTTGTTACTAGTGAGAAGGTGCTTACTACTGGTTCATCACATTGTCCACTAATGAAAATTGTTGTATACCCTGATAAGTACTCTGATAGTATTACGAGCTATAAAACACGTTATATACGTGTTCGGGTTAAACAGGTACGTGCAGTCAACAAGCTACATGATTTACCTTTCAATGAATTATAAGGCCCCATGTAACTAGTCCCTGATTGTCCTTGGATAGTCAGTCTCTTACTATCTTGACTAAAGAAGCCTTTTGAATACTTCATAACCCATCTGAGACTTTGATTATTTCTTTGTTTTGCCAGCACAACTCTTTTGTCGACCTTGTATCACCTCAACATGTACTTGAATTTTCCCTCTTAATACTTGCTTGGGTTAGCTCTGACCTTATACTCAATGTTTCTTCTGTCTCACTCCAATATAATTAGCTAGTGCTTGAGATTATGCCCTTATCAAAATGTCTTTATTTCATGTTCCTAATGCATCACATGATCTCCCCTCATCAAACTACTCAAGGATCTACTCCTGGTCGATAATAGGCAATGAAATGACCATGGTTAGGGATGAGAGTGATTAAATTCTTAGCCAAGCGAATCATTGCATACAAAAGAAATGCATAATGAGACTAGAAAAGGCTAATAAAGGAGAGATTATCATAGGGTTGTTAGAATAAAGATAACCATAAATGTATCATGAATTCTAAAATATAATGCCACAAAAATTATGGTTTATAAATATGATAAAGGGTCCAATAAATAATCAACCAAGAAGAAAGATGGCATGGTTATACTCAGGTTTAACTGATAAATTGAAAACAAGATGACAAGCAACTGAACTTCAACTAGGTGACTTTATAGCCACAAGCAACAAGATAAGTGCAATAGATAGATGGGATAAGCAATGTACAATAAATAGATAGATAGATTGGATAAGCAAAGTGCAATAGATAGACAAATAGATTGGATAAATAAAGTGTAATAGATAGATAAATGGATTAGACGAGCAAAGTATCAATAGATAGATAAATAGATTGAGTAAGCTACAATAGGAACATGCCTTTACTCATATGAAGTCAATTCGAGTACAATAATAAGATTAAATAGAGAATGCAGAAGTTTATTTATCAAAATATAAGATATATGTGTGGGAGTTGAAGTTCAACATAAAGAGAGTAAGGGGATTATGACAATCGCAATCACCCACACCCATGAGAGTTGAATTACATTATGAATTCAGAATAAGTTATACAAGCTTATCATTATGAATAAATGAGATGTAAGGTAGATGTGTGAATCAGCTCTCATCGGAATGAACTACATCATGAAATAAAGATGGTAAAGGTCGAGAGCACTGGAATGTTGACAATCATATAAGGTTGGACAAAAAATGTATTGCACATTTAACAATGGGCTTGTAAAGACATGGAAGATCATGCTTATAGGAAATATCAGGTTGAAAAGTAAGGGAGATTAAACAACATTGAATAGTATCAAATTTTGCAGATGAGACAAGCAAACAATTTCAAGAATTACTATAAAAGGGCATTCTTGCAAAAAATTAACTATGGTTGCATGGTTTAGGTGTGATATCCGAACCTTAAATCATTCCTAAAAAAGACTTTTGTTGTTAGCAGTTAATCCCATAAATCATTTATTCAAGGTATAGGCCACTTATTTTTGATAATGATCTTATTCAACTCTATGTATGCAGTACGCAACCATAAGGTTCTGCGTTCCTTCTTCACACGTATAAAACTAGGGTTTCCCACGGTGATATACTTAGTCAAATAACTTCCTTCTATAACAACTCATCTTACTAAATCTTTAGTTCTTTGAACTTTGCTAGGGTCATATGATAGGGGCTCTGAAAATGGATTGAGCACATATAACTAGTTGATCTGAAAATTAGTGTTTCTTATGGAAAAACAGTCCTGAAAGTCCTAAGATAAAACATCTCTAAATTCACAAACTGTGAGTACGGATATGTATATACCGAGTGTGGTTAGCATATCACCAATATTTAATGCATTACTGACACGATAACTCACTTGCTTGCACAGTGTAATTAAGGTAGAAATAGGATTTTTGTTCTCTCAGTCCATAGAAACATACGTCTAGCCTTTCCACATTTCTCAAACTAGCCTTAAGATCTTTACAAGTCATCTTCTATAAGTACACAATCAGTTCATCCTTATAATGATAACAATGTCTGCCAATCAAACTGGATTGAATACCTAGTGAATATGATTCCAGCAATACTAATAGAAGCATATTTATGAATGATAACACATTCAACTACCTACTGTTCTCAGTAAATTTAAAAGACAGGGGGACGATCTAAAGTGTAAAGAGATGCAACCATACCATGAACTCTTGCAAAGATATTTCTTTATTGGTTATAAAGGACAGACATGTAAACTGAATGAATGAAAGGACTAAGATTCATAATGAATGAGGTAAGGCATACAAATGTCCTGCATATACAAGACATGTAATTTATTCATGATAGTCATGATAGTAAAGTAAATGAATGATATTATGAAATTGAGATGGAGTATTAAGTACTGAAGGTAAAGAAATCTAACAGATTACCAAAGCGGCTTTTAAAAAGTCATACGGTATCTGTATGTGAGTAAAATGACGAAGATAAGGGTCAACAGCACCAGAAGAGAAATTTTATTCATCTGGCATTTGAAAGGACAATACATCAAGATGAAGGAGTCAGTCTTATGACTGAACATGATGATATCCATCAAAAACACATTTTGTAGTAAATGGAAGTCTTGGGTAGACATATAAACTTCAAAACTGTTGGCAGATAGAAATAGCATAAATCATTGTTTATCATTAATAAGATAGGTTGTACTAGTGAGGAAAGGATTATCAAAATAACTTGAGTAACGACATGCAGTGATGGGCATAGAGTACTATGCCAACATGACGTTATGGTGCTATAGAAACACGAATAATATGGATTCATTTAATTGTTGAAAAGGCGTTCAATGACTGGGTCTAAAGCAACCAAAGGCTTTGCAAGCAATAAATAAATAGTGCCCAAATAGAAGTAAGGAGTTAAAGCAGGTGACATTAAAAATATGAACAAAGTGATGGCTGAACTGTAAGTAGAATGGGTCAAATATGCTTACGAATAACTGCAAATCACAGAGTACTGCATATCGGGGATCAATATAGGCTCCATTATGGAAATAGAGAATTAAACGATTATGATTGTCAGGGTTTGAATCGCCTATAAAAAATGTTGCTCATATGTATTTAAAGGACTCTCCACAGACCACATATGAGATTTTTTTCATAAACACTCCATTACAAATCAAGAGAGTGTTAGTGATAAAGAAATGATGCCTTTGAACAATTTAAAGTAGCTAGGGTAAAAATAAGTTAATGACAGGAAGTAATGGGAGTATTGATGAGGTAAGCTACTAATTGTTGTCACCATATATAAGCACTCATTGTAGTGTTCATCTCATACTGGTTCACCTCAAAGATATTACCCCACAAGGCATTTCCTCATCTAGAGGTTTACATCTAACTTGACACTGTATTAATCCCTTAAGAAGTTGCAAATGACATTCCCACATCGGGTTTCAACCATATATTAACACGCTTCAATAAGACTCTCAAATCCTAGGGCAAAATGGGTAGAGTTTGCCTAAAACTTACTAAAACCTAGGCTTAAAGCCTTACAATAGATATCTAAAATGGATAGAAGCACTTCAATACCTCAATAGCCACATGCCGGAGTTCATAACTCAACGGTTCACACACCCAGAGTGCCACGATTACAAAAATTTAAACAAATAAGAGAAATGAAACATACAATACAACTTTCAGATAAATGAGAGCTTGCCTCACTAACAGGTGACCCAAATGGTTCCACACTCTACTTTGCTAATGCCTGAATCTCAGGATATTACCAAATGATTAAGTCACCCAAATGGAAATGGTTCCTCCATATATGCCCATACATATGAACTTATAATCAATGGCTTATTTAACTGGTCCAACATAACTCATACACACCTTGATAGCTAACTCATAAACACTTGATAGCTCATAGTAGCCCTTAAAACCTTAGCTCTGATATCAAATCTGTAACGCTCCTAATTTTCTAATTACTTGATTTATAGACAACTGCAACAAAAGAGTTAATGATGGAAGCCGCCACCGCCGTCCTGATAAAGATAAAGCTCACTAAAACCATTTAATCTTGCGACTCGTATTCACAATCACAATACCTATTAAACTGAAACACTATAAGACCAAAGTCCATAATAGTTCAACTTTAATACAATCGATTTAATCATACCATGTGCTAATTCGCACTCCACACTACGCAAGTATATTGAATATAGACCTAACTTGACCCTTAGGTCAATCCCAACATTCATACTATGCTGAATCTACTAAGAGCATCTGACGACTTTTAAAAAGGGCCTGCTAATTGGAGAAACATGTCACCTGAAATGAAAAACACAAAACAATTAGAAAAATATGAGCTAAAACTCAGTACATGCATTCCTGTATTGTAAAATGAGCATAGAAATACTATTGGTAGGTACCCGCCTTTACAATTCATTTAGTTCGTAATAACAATGAAAATGAAAGTAATATGAAATTGAATTGCTCATTATTATCTGAATGTACACCCTTTGCCATGATATGATCT
This sequence comes from Carnegiea gigantea, assembly GCA_029747015.1. NCBI lineage: Eukaryota > Viridiplantae > Streptophyta > Magnoliopsida > Caryophyllales > Cactaceae > Carnegiea > Carnegiea gigantea. The sequence continues at coordinate 1,618 of JAKOGI010005424.1, read as the reverse complement.
ATACATAGGTGTACACTTACCAATCCAATCAAGAGTTGGCTTGTAGCCGCGCAGGTAAATGATGGGCTGACGCCCTATAGATAATAACTGACGGGGTCAAAAGTTAAATGGCAAATCACTACATAAACTGATTCATTGATAAACTTATTAAGAGTTGTAACTTAATAAACATATTCTACTTTATGACGATACAGACAATGGACGTGCCTTGAGTCTTTAAAAATGTCATCTGACTTGATAAACATGTTCTTCCTTGATAACACTTATGCATAATGGGAAGTAATAGCTAGGCCTCGTCTCTGTTTCATAAATGTCATTGTAGGTATGTGTAGTCAGTAAATGATCATTGGTTGCATAATTGAGTAAGTAAAAGTATGCATAATAGAAATTGAGTAATTAAATGATATACATAACTCGGGTATTTTAATATAATTTCAAAACTGAATTAATAAAAGTAATTAAATCCGATATAAAGTAAACAAAAGTAAAATAGTCCACAATGAGATAAATGAGATTCCAAAGGAAAAGGCTTTAATGGTGATAATTGAGAGAGTGGTTGTGGCCTTTTCTAAAATAAGTTGCTGATGCGGGTTTAAGACTCGCTGATGTATAGCTTGGTTCAAGATAACAACTAATACACTAGATTGGCTTGATAAATACATTTGATATATTTTGAATTGAGCAAGTAATTAAGGTTTGATGCCAAGAGAGATATATCTTGGTTCAAAATAGCATAAACTGTAATAACTTGATATGATAAATATGGTTTCTGAGTGACAACTCTCCCCACTTATCATATTTCATTCATAAGTCCATTAGATATAAAATTCTACCCCATGAATCATTGAACTCAATAGAAGCCATTAAGCTCACTAAACTTGGTATTTTCTTTATAAAATCTATAAATTATTCAAAGCTCATAAACAAGCTCCCAAATTGTATACTTGTCTTCTTCTTTCTCATTAATCAAGTTAAAAGTTCCATGGAAGTCTATGAATATTCATTTCCCCCTTAAATGGCCTTACTTGGTCCAAAATACACAAAATGAGTACATGATCAATCTCACTTAATCTTTATTATTGCTCTTTATACAGTTACTTAAAATACTTTCAAAAATCATCGAACTCAAAATACTCAACCAACAATTCATAAAATCTTATAGGAAATTTTGAAAATAATATGTACAATCTATAGGACAATTTTTTGGATTTTTCTTCAAGTATACACTATACAGAAATTGCAATAATAGCCTAATTTGCACCAAAGCAGGTCAGTTAATTTCAAAATTCATAACTTTCACCCTAGACCTAAAATGGAGACCTAAAATCCCCATATGAAAAAATTAATAAGTCCCAAAAAACTTTATTTACAACACAAAATATGATTTTCACAATCGGGTTCCCAAAATGGGGCTAAAATACAAGTGTGTCAGTTTTTGGTCCATTCTGCACAGTTTTGGTAAAACAATCATAATTTTTTCGACAGACCTCAGATTAAGGCGATTCAAACGTCATTTGAAAGCTAACACACTGAAATATTTACCCACCAAAAATCATAATTTTTCCGTTGGTTGATCATTACCAGTTTAATCCTGAAATTTGCCCTGTTTTTCTAAAAT
>JAKOGI010005423.1:0-5000 GCA_029747015.1 Carnegiea gigantea | reverse complement strand
GCTGTCCTGTGAACGCTGGCCGCTGGCCTTTGAACGCTGGCCGCAGGCCGTGACCTGTCCCAGCTGAGTATGAAAAATCGGCACGGTTGATGTCCACTCCGGGCACGGCCACCAAAGCTCCTGAAGCTCTCTAGGGGGATGGTCCGGGCGGAGTATGAAAAATAGGCACGGTTGATGTCCACTCCGGGCACGGCCACCAAAACTCCTGAAGCTCTCTAGGGGGATGGCCCGGGCGGAGTATGAAAAATCGGCACGGTTGATGTCCACTCCGGGCACGGCCACGAAAGCTCGGTGTGCTCTTTAGGGGGAAGGTGATTGAGCTAGTGCCCCGCCCCGTCCGCGACCCGAGCAGGATGAACGATGGTGAGTGACACCCCGCCCCCGGCCCCGTGACCCCCCCTCGCGCATTATAATCTTTGACAGGGCGCAGGGCGCAGGGACGCAGGGGCGCGGGGGCGGACTTGACGGACTTGAGCGGACCTTGGGCGGACTGGGCGAAGGGATGGTCGAGAGCTAGGCCCCGTGGCGTGCCGCGTGCCCCCATATTGGTGCCCCAAGTCCCGAACGTCGATGCCAAGGCATGCCCCGAGTCCCGGGGAGCGGCCCCGTGCACGGCCGAGGCCTGCCCCCGCGTCCCGCACATCGGCCCCGGGGCATGCCCCCGTGCATCGCCTCTAGAACGCCCCCGAAGCAAGGCCAAGGCATGCCCCCCGAGTCCCGCCCATCGCCCAGTGGCAAGGCCAAGGCATGCCCCCGAGTCCCGCACATCGCCCCGGGCCGTGCCCCCGGGTCCCGAGGAACGCCCCCAAACGGCCCCGGTGCATGCCCAAGGCGTGCCCCCGCGTCCCGAGGATCGGCCCCGGTCCATGCCCAAGGCGTGCCCCCCCGGGTCCCGAGGAAGGCCCCCGGAACGGCCCCGGTGCATGGCCACGGCATGCCCCCGAGTCCCGCACCTCGCCCCGGGGCGTGCCCCCGAGTCCCGAGGAACGCCCGGTGCATGCCCAAGGCATGGCCCCGAGTCCCGCACGTCGCCCCGGAACGGCCCCGGGGCGCGGCCAAGGCATGGCCCCGAGTCCCGGGGAACGCCCTCAGAACGGCCCAGGTGCATGGCCCCGCGTCCCGCACATCGCCCCGAAACGGCCCCGGTGCATGCCCAAGGCATGCCCCTGAGTCCCGAGGAAGGCCCCCACAACGGCCCCGGTGTATGGCCGAGGCATGCCCCCGGGTCCCGAGGACCGGCCCCGGGGGGCCCCGGGGCATGCCCCCGGGTCCCGAGGGTCGGCCCGGGGCATGCCCCCGAGAGCGTCCACGCACGCTGCCGGACGCCCACGGCAGCATCCATGCATGCCGGGCAGCGTCCGGGCATGCTGTCGCTGGGTGCCGGGGGGCTGCCGGGGGGTGCTGGATGCTGGCCGCAGGCTGTGAACGCTGGCCGCAGCCCTGTGAACGCTGGCCGCTTGTCCTGGACGCTGGCCGCAGCCCGTGAACGCTGGCCGCTTGTCCTGGACGCTGGCCGCAGGCTGGGAACGCTGGCCGCAGGCTGGGAACGCTGGCCGCAGCCCTGTGAACGCTGGCCGCAGCCCTGTGAACGCTGGCCGCTTGTCCTGGACGCTGGCCGCAGGCTGTGAACGCTGGCCGCAGCCCTGGGAACGCTGGCCGCTTGTCCTGAACGCTGGCCGCAGCCTGTGAACGCTGGCCGCAGGCTGTGAACGCTGGCCGCTTGTCGTGAACGCTGGCCGCTTGTCCTGAACGCTGGCCGCAGCCTGTGAACGCTGGCCGCAGCCTGTGAACGCTGGCCGCTTGTCCTGAACGCTGGCCGCACCCTGTGAACGCTGGCCGCTTGTCCTGAACGCTGGCCGCAGCCTGTGAACGCTGGCCGCAGGCTGTGAACGCTGGCCGCGTCTCCTGAACGCTGGCCGCAGCCTGTGAACGCTGGCCGCTTGTCCTGGACGCTGGGCGCAGCCCCTGGACGCTGGACGCAGCCCCTGGACGCTGGCCGCAGGGCCCTGAACGCTGGCCGCAGCCCCGCGAACGCCCGAAAGCCGTCCCGAGAAAAAATCCCCGTATTTTTGTCGTGCGTTTTTTCCCCAAATTTTGTCCACCCCTTCCCCACGATTTTTAGAGGATTTACAAGCTTTGTCCCGCATTTTTCTGATTTTTCTCCGATTTTTAGGATTTTTTTTTCGTTTTCGACTTTAAAAAATCATAAAAAATAGCTCGGGTGTCCGAAAAATTCCGAAAAAATATTTTTTAGTAATTTAACATCATGATCTTTCCAATGGTACCATTGGTTGCTGCTGAAACATTCTAAATCTTCAAAAAACCCCAGTATGATTTTTCGTCACAGTTGATGTCTACTGGGGGCAGAGCCAGTAGAGTTATAAGAGCTCTTTATAGGGGAGGTGATTGGCAAGCAGCTGGGGCAGCAGCAGGGTCAGCGGCAGCCATCGCCCATGCATGGCATGGCATGGCATGATGTCAAAGGCCTTGTTGCCATGGCTTCCTTGCACCGAACCTTGGCGGGCGGATGAGGGACGACCCCGGGGGTCGGGTTTTGCCTCGGGAAGCGTGACTAGCATGAAAATTGTTGGATATCGATCGATGGAGTGCGGGAATCGTTGCTATGCTAGTTCCTACCTTCCGAGGCACCGGTGGTGCTCCTGACGCACGTCTTCGGTGGCATTCCCTAGGCTTCTAGGATGCCATCACGGGTGGGGGCCTTGCCCCCCCTCACCCGAGAACGGTGATCACCCCCACGTGGGCAGGGGTGATTGTCGGTGAATTCCCGCGGCCCACCGTCCCTTCTTTCTTGACCCGGCCCCTTTGCTCCCTGACATCATTTCTGTTGCTCGACCTGCCCCGTCCTGGGGGCGGACGGCGGACGCACTGGCTTGTGGGATTTAAGCGGGGGCGTGTTGCCTTCCACGTACGGGCTGACCGTCGCAAGCGCGGTGACAGGAGAGGCGACGCGGGATGGGCTGGACGCCCCGGTTGTGAGAAGCCTGTGATCGGTGAGTGAGGGCCTAGACGCTTGAGCTCGTAAGCCCCTCGCGCCCGTGAGGCACTGCCACGAACGGGGTGGAAGGCTTGTCTTGAGCCGATCCGTGCGACGACGGCGGGGTTGATCGCTCCGGTGGGGGAAGCCGACGATCGGTGAGTGAGGGGCTAGACGCTTGAGCTTGTAAGCCCCTCGCGCCCGTGAGGCCGAAGTACACGAACGGAGTGGGAGGCTCTTCCCGAGGAGCACTTCCAAGGGCGCGACCTGAGGCCTGCGCGGGGCGGGGAGTGCCCTTCGCATCGGGATTTTGCCGGTGGGGATGCCGTTGCGACCCTCGTCCCTTGTTTCTTGCCATGGCCCCTTGCTCCTTGACATTGCCTTTCTGTTGCTTGACGACCCACCTCCCCCGTCCCGGGGCGGACGGCGGACGCACTGGCTGTGGGATTTGCGCGGAGGCGTGTTGCCTTCCACGTGCGGGCTGACAGTCGCAAGCGCGGTGACAGGAGAGGCGACGCGGGATGGGCTGGACGCCCGGTTGTGAGAAGCCTGTGATCGGTGAGTGAGGGCCTAGACGCTTGAGCTTGTAAGCCCCTCGCGCCCGTGAGGCACTGCCACGAACGGGGTGGAAGGCTTGTCTTGAGCCAATCCGTGCGACGACGGCGGGGTTGATCGCTCCGGTGGTGGAAGCCGACGATCGGTGAGTGAGGGCCTAGACGCTTGAGCTTGTAAGCCCCTCGCGCCCGTGAGGCCGAAGTACACGAACGGAGTGGGAGGCCCTTCCCGAGGAGCACGTCCTAGGGCGCGACATGAGGCCTGCGCGGGGCGGGGAGTGCCCTTTGCATCGGGATTATGCCGGTGGGAATGCCGTTGTGCCGCGGGGTGGGGGGTCACCTCCCCTCCTCAAAATCCAACCCGATTCCCTTCGAGATCCCCCCGAAAACCCCTTGTTCACACCACCTTCCTTCCCCTCCCGAAAACCCCTTGTCCCCCCCAGCTTACTTCCCCCTCTCGCCCCACTCCACTTGAAAGCACCATGACAACCCTCCCCTCGTCCCGAGGCGGACGCGCTGGCTGTGGGATTTACGCGGAGGCGTGTTGCCTACCACGTGCGGGCTGACTGTCGCAAGCGAGGTGACAGGTGAGGCGATGCGGGATGGGCCGTAAGCCCCGGTAGTGGAAGCCGACGATCGGTGAGTGAGGGCCTAGACGCTTGAGCTTGTAAGCCCCTCGCGCCCGTGAGGCCGAAGTACACGAACGGGGTCGAAGGCTTGTCTCGAGGAGCCGATCCGTGTGACGACGGCTGGGTTGATCGCTCCGGTAGTGGAAGCCGATGATCGGTGAGTGAGGGCCTAGACGCTTGAGCTTGTAAGCCCCTCGCGCCCGTGAGGCCGAAGTACACGAACGGAGTGGGAGGCCCTTCCCGAGGAGCACTTCCGAAGGCGCGACATGAGGCCTGCGCGGGGCGGGGAATGCCCTTTGCGTCGGGATTTTGCCGGTGGTCGTGCCGAGGGGGTGACCTTTCCTCCTCAAAATCCAAACCGATTTCCTTCGAGATCCGCCCGAAAACCCCGTGTTCACACCCACTTGAAAGCAGCCTGACAGCCCTCCACTCCAGAGCACCCTGACAACCCATCCCCCCATTTGCCGCCCACTCCTTCCTCAAGTCCCTCGGTGCGAATATGTCGGTTGGCTACGGTTACCCTTCGCGTCCAGCGGTGCTCGTCGGGCTTCGCCTTGCTATTTCCGTTCGTCTATGTGCCATAGTCGAGCGGACGTGCGGGGTGCATCTCGGCGGGGACACGTAGGGGCGCGTGAGTTGCGTTCGGTTCGTTTGTGTTGGCGGGCTCCCTGCTCGAGCGGTGAACCGTCCACGCACGATCCTCTTCAGGGGATGATCCAGGGGCGGGCAAGGCCTGGACAGATGACGGTTTCCTGCGTTGCATGCCTCGTGAAGGCAGCTTGGACCCTAACGAGATGATCTTTCGATCGATGCCCCCTTGGG
>JAKOGI010005422.1:0-12298 GCA_029747015.1 Carnegiea gigantea | reverse complement strand
ATATATATATATATATATATATATATATATATGTGCATATCACCTGCCTTCTTTATTTTTCGTTAAGCTGAGTGTATTGGCTTTATACTTTAGAAAATTTGTATTTTTATTAACCATGTGGGGTAAATTGTTATTGACGTGCTCACGTGAACGATAATTTTATTAAAAAGAAAATTTTTGTCTCTATTATTATTATTAGTAGTTTTGAAGATCTTCGAAGATTTTTAGTAGGCGTTAATGGAGATTATTAACGATACTAAATTGAGTAGGAACCTGAGTACGATTAGACTGTCAACCTTAGAATTCGTTTCGTTGATTAATAAATCGAACCTTGATGTATTTGGGGACGAATAATCGACGAATGATTGTATTAACAATTGGGTTTAGAACAAGAGGTCTGAGATTGAACTAGCGATTTTAGTTGACTAGGCAATTGACCCAAGCAACAAAAAGATGGGGGACTAAAAAAAGGGGTAGAAGCCCCTTCTTCTTCTCGATGCACACGAGCGGGGGGGGTTTCTCAAACCCAGCCCCCGCGACCTTCCCCATGAAAAGAGAGAAAGAGAGGTAGAGGGGAGGGGGGAGAGAGAGAGATGGAGGTGGCACCAGTCAGGCAGTGAACGCAGGCGACGTCGGCGACCGTCCGTGTCTCCCCCGTGACCAGCCCAAATTCCGAGAGAGAGAGAGAGAGAGAGAGAGAGAGAGGTTGCAAGAATGAACGAAAGAGAGAGGGAAAGGGGCTGATAATACAGCCCGGTGACGGTGGCATGGTGGCATTGCGGCACTGGTGACCGCGTGGTCTGCACGATAGCCCAGAAGCAGCACCAAGCAGCGGCAAAATCGGGTCTGGGGTGAACTGGTTCGAGGTCTGTGTTAGGCAACAAATTAGGAGGCAAATTTATGGGTTCTTGAGCACCCAAAGTTGAGCCTAGCAGCCTTTGAATGAATCTCTAGCTTGGAATCGAGGTGGGTGTTTTTCGCCTCCTAAGTATTAGTAATTTCGAAACGTTTTAACCCTTAGGATGAGATGTATGTTAGTTTAAGGTTGATTAGGCTGACTAAAGTTGTGAAGTGATTGTGTATGTTATTTCGATTGAATATACGTGCATGTATAGCTTAATATGTTTGATTGAATTCAGGCCTAGATTATGCATGCTAATTTGGTTAGTTCGTGTTTAAAAGTAGCATTGAAACGACCTAAGCACGTTTTAATTCGACGCATGTTAAATTTAGTTAATTCTTGCCTGAAATTGTTTAAAAAAACCTAAGAATGTTTCCAATCAATGCATGTTAAGTTTAGTTAATTCATGCCTGAAAGTAACTTTGAGATAACCTAATAATGCTTCGAATCAATATATGTTAGTTTAGTTAACTAATACTTGAAAATGACTTCGAATCGATATATGTTAGTTTAGTTAATCCATGCTTATAAGTGACTTTGAAATAATATAAAAATGTTTCGAATCGATGCCCGTTGAATTAACTAATTCATGATTGAAAGTAGCTTTGAAACAACCCAGGAACGCTTCGAACTGATGCATGTTAAGTTAGCTAATTCAAGTTTGAGAATGGCCTTTGAAATGACATAAGAATACCTTAAGTCGATGCATGTCAATATGGTCACTTCATGCCTATAATGACCTTGAAAACGACATAGTAACCTTGGTTAGTTAAAACATACACGTAAGCCTTAATGCGACTAAGTTAAGCTTTAAAAATGACATGAAATGGGCATGCTTATTGCTTTGAATCGATGCTTATTGAGTTAAGTGAAATTATGCTTTGAAAATGACATGAGTATGGCACGCTTATTTCCTAAATGTGAATTATAAATGTAAGCTGGCTTCATGCCTTGCTAGTTCATTACAGTTCATTGTGTACTTTACTTAAGTTAAGGAAATGTATGTATATGTTTATATATGCTGCAATGTGATGCTGGAAGGTTGCTGCTCATTCGGTAAGTTTATACGTAGCCATTTCATTTTGCCTTTTACGATAATATGCTATGGTTATGGAATTGAAAATCGAGTTGGTAGTTAGATGATTTGAGGATAAACTAATGAGAGTTTTGAGGTTCCTTGTGGTCGATGTTGTGTGAGGAGGAAGCCTAGGTTGTGTTTGACCGCAATCGTATGGATTGCGAGGCTATGTGTGGCTTATTCTACTGAGTTGATTTTGAAGTGTTTGAATGAGTTACGTACAAACCCCCTTCCCTTGATGTCATTAAGTTTCATCTCGCAAGTGAGGATGTGTTTGAAAAAGAAAGTGTTTATGGTTGTAACTAATAGTAGCCATAACTATTAGCAATCGATGACTTATTTTAAATATGCGAATACAGTTTTGGGAGTGAATTCGCTAGAACGGGGGAATCCCTAAAGAATTTAAATAAAAAGAGAGTGCAATGTATAAAAAAGGATTTCACTGTGAGAGGCAGCAAACTTATTAGCTGTTATGGCCATACACTTGAAATTGGCTAAGATAATATGCTTTGAATAATATGATATGAATGATGTTAGCCTAAGGAATAAGTCCTGGTACTAGGAGACTCTAGAAGCCCCTGACAAGGGTAATGATCCAATATGTTATATGTAGCCATCCCGGGAGTAAGAGCTTAAGCGTGAGCTTTAGGTCTCACTATGGGGTTTGAGAATAGATCTTCCCCAATCAGCATCCTGTAATAATCTTATGCCAGAAGTATTTTTCTAATAAGCAATAAAAAACAGTTGGTATTTGCCATTTTAAGTATTTCAGAAAGAAGGAAAGTTTTTAAGGGCCATTAAAAGGCCAGATTGAATGAAATGTAAAAAGCTTATAAGGGTCCTATAAGGACTAATACGAAAGAAATTCCTTTTAAAGGATGTGAACCTCAAGAGGTTATGAAACGTGTTTTCAAAGTAAGAAAGGAAGATTTCTATGAATGCTTAACGAAAAAGATTCCTAAGCACAGTTGAATGTGATTTCAAGTAATGTGTGGCCATATTTTTATACTGCATCGAGCATATGAGTTTGAATGTGCATGTTTTATGAAAGAAAGCTCCTTGCATAATCTCTGCTCCATGTGTTCAAGCATCTTGTGTGAGTGAATTAGATGGACAAGGCATAAATCACGTGTTATATCATATAACCTATGAAAGAAAGTTCTGTGCTTAGCCCTCGTTGCTTGCTTATGTGATTTGAGTGCTTCGTTTTTAAGAAGTTGGTTATTTACGACCCTAAAAATGAGTTAGAACGGCTAAAATGAAGTTTATAGATAGTGATCCTTCCTTAAGGATTTATGATTGTCTAATATGATAGTAAAGTATGAATACGTGGTATGCGACTATTATGGGTATTATTGCCTGCAACGGTTTTGGTTTTAAGGAGTCAAGGAATACTTACTGAGTGTGTGGTTGCTAATCCCATTACTCTTTCCCCTTTTTCCCCAGGTTTGTATTATGACAAGTAGGAGCCAAGTCACTTATGCCAAGATGGAGTTTATCCTTGCTTGCAAGGGCTCATGTGTGCCCATTTGAAGGGGTTCTTACATGTTTAACAAAATCATGTAATGTATTCCTAGTATTGTAAACGTTTGTAAACAAGTATTCTAGTTCATGTAGTGCATTGGGTTTAGGAATTGCTTTGTAAACGTTTTGAGATGTAAACCCCAGTGCTCCGGTTGTGTGAACCGTTGAGCTGTACCTCTCACTTCTCCTGTATTAATGAACTATATTATTTAATGTACTCCTAGCGAATTACTCATTGAGTTATGAACTCCCGCTTGTAGCTGTTGAGCTTCTTTTAGAATGTTTTACGCTTCCATCGAATGCAGGAGATTATTGTAACGCTTTTAGCCTGGAGATGGTCAATTTTTAGGGAAAACTCTATCTGTTTTGCCTCGGAAGTCAAGTAGGAAGATAAGAAAACGTGACGCTCCTAGCCGTAGGGGCTGGGGGTGTTACATTGATAGTATCAGAGCAAGGTCTTACGACCATAGGCCGTGACCTGAGTCTTGTATCTCATATAGTTGCCTAGGAACGCATCCACAAGAATGTGATATATACTTGCTTTGGTGTACAAATGTGAGTTTTATGTGAATGTTAGTGCGTTTAGCTAGTTGGGTGCAGCTTAAGTAAGCTCACTAATCGAGTGGATGAATGAATTGCTAAGATTATAAGGCGAATAACTTGTATTCTCATGAATGAGTTAAGTGTTAGCTCAATCAAAGTTGTTTCACTTATATGCCTTGGCGATTTGATTCAAAAGTTTTCCGAGCACGTGGTTTGAACTCAGACAACTGAGAATGTTTAACTCCAAGCTCATTCTTGCCCCTAAAGTGCGATTTGCTCCTCGGACCTGATAATAGAGTGAGCAGACGCACTCAATGGTTGGTAGGGAAAGAGCTAGAAGCAGTTGAACCATTCTCCTATTAGAAATAAAGAGACTCGAAATAGATAAGTTATTTTTCATCCTTGAAATTCAAAGATTTTGAGATGTTAATGTCATTCTGACTGTCGAGTCAAGTTTTACTTCGTACCGAAGGATTAGCTTTCCGTTAGTGATGATGAAGGAGTTTAGGTTCATAAGTACGTGTCCTTATGTTTGTCAGAATGTTGCTTATAAATGTCTACATGCTAAGATGTGTACCTCTATGGAGTCGTTGATAACGGATTAGGGAAGGAACGATTGGAGATTAGTTGCTATGACTAATAATCCTATTAAATGGTACCTTCCATTTTCGAATTCTGAATCTCCTGAGTATATTAGGGGCTACTTTTCTATGCATACTTGATATACTAAATGCTAGTGGTAGAATCTTGGGAACATTGTGTAAATGTGCCTGTTGTTTTAGGTCATAATTCACATTTAGGAAATAAGCGTGCCATACTCATGTCATTTTCAAAGCATAATTTCACTTTACTCAACAAGCATCGATTCAAAGCAACAAGCATACCCAATTCGTGTCATTTTAAAAGCATAACTTAGTCGCGTTAAGGCTTACGTATCTGTTTTAACTAAACAAGCTTACTATGTCGTTTTCAAGGTCATTTTAGGCATGAATTAACCATATTGATATGCATCGACTGAAGGCATTCTTATGTCATTTCAAAGGCCATTCTCAAACTTGAATCAGCTAACTTGACAGGCATCAGTTTGAGGCATTCCTGGGTTGTTTCAAAGCTACTTTCAATCATGAATTAGTTAATTTAACGAGCATCGATTTGAAACGTGCTTAGGTTATTTCAAAGTCACTTATAAGAATGGATTAACTAACCTAACATATATCGATTCGAAGTCATTTTTAAGCATTAGTTAACTAAACTAACATATATCGATTCGCAGCATTATTAGGTTATTTCGAAGTTACTTTCAGGCATAAATTAACAATACTTAATACGCATCGATTGGAAACATTCTTAGGTTCTTTCGAATAATTTCGCCTTTTAAAGTATTTCAGAAAGAAAGTTTTTAAGGGTCATTATAGGACTAATACGAGAGAGATTCTTTTAAAGAATATGTGCCTCAAAGAGGCTAAGAAAAGAGCTTTATGAGCCTCAAGAGGCCAAGAAAAGAGTTTTTATGAGCCTAAAGAGGCTAAGTAAAGTGTTTTCAGAAAAAGAAAGGACTTTTGCGTATATCATGTGATTAAGATTCTAAGTACAGTATGAATGAATTTCAAGTACAGCATGGCCATATCCTTGTAATGCATCGAGCATGTGAGTTCGAATGTGCATGTTTAGCTAAGGAGAGCTCCTTGCATAATCTCTACTTCATGTGTTTAAGCAACTCGTATGAGTGAATTAGATAGATAAGGCATAAATCACGAATTATGTCACATAACCCATGAAAGAAAGTTTTATGCTTCACCTCGTTGCTTAAAGGAATTTAGTCATTGAGGGACCTGGAAATGGAATTCGTGTCATTTTTAAAGCATAACTTAGTTGCGTTAAGGCTCATGTGTCTGTTTTAACTAACCAAGGTTACTATGTCGTTTCCAAGGTCATTTTAGGCATGAATTAACCATATTAGCATGCAACGACTTAAGGCATTCTTATGTCATTTCAAAGGCCATTTTTAAACTTGAAGCAACTAACTTGATATGCATCGATTTGAAGCATTCTTAGGTTGTTTTGAAGCTACTTTAAACCATGAATTAGTTAATTAAATGGGCATCGATTCGAAGTCATTTTCAAGTATTAATTAACTAAACTAACATATATCGATTAAAGGCATTGTTAGGTTATTTCGAAGTCACTTTCGGGCATGAATTGACTAAACTTAACACACATCGATTTAAACTGAATTCAGCTGAAATAAAACATGCATAATCTCAATTAATCTAACTAATCCTCCACTGATATGCATCACAACTTAAGGCTAAAACATTTTTAAAATTACTAATATTTAGAAGGCTAGGAACACCCACCTGGAATCCAAGCTACAGACCCAACTCCTGGGCTAATTGGGCAAATTTGAAGCCGAATCTCGAGCCTCCTAATCTCCCATTCATTGATGTCCCGAGCCTTGCTACTAGTCGGTTTGCATGTGCTATCCTCCGCTCCTGGTCCTCCCCCTTGACTGTCCATGTCAAGTCAGATTACCTTGGTGGTGGTCGATGTGGTGGTTCTGTGCCGGCTAGGGTTTCAAAACCCCAACCCTTGAACCCTTATCCTCATGGCTCCAGGAGGTCACTAGACTTAAGCCTCTGCTCGAAACACCTTGCCGATGACGTTTGTCCATCGTCCCACAAGCGTCGATCGCGCTGCCCTGGTGCCTTCTTATTCGCTCGACCCCTCTTCGCTCGCTCGCTCGCCCTTACTGCTCTGGGTTCGGTATTGCGGCTCCTATGCAAGCCGGCGACGGCAAGCCACTCGCCAATGTGGCAGCGCACCGTCGCCGTCCTCCTCTCTCTCTCCTGGTATGGGTTTGTCAGGGGTCGGGATGAAGCAGAATCCCCCTCCCCCTTGTCGTGCTTTGTTTTCCAAAATGGAAAGGGGTTTCACCCCTTTTTGATCTATTATTATTATTTTTTTATTTTTTTTGTTCTGGTTGGGTCTCACTTGCTAAACCCAGCTCGGTCTGGTCTTGCTAGTCTCCATACTTCGTATTCGAAACCCTAAATTGACAATACGACTCTCCGTCGATTGTTCATGCCCAAATTTATGAAGGTTCGATTCGATAAACGATGAAACTAATTCTAAGGTTGACAACCTAATCGTATTCGAGAAACGACTAAATTAACTATCGGCACAAATTGGCATGAATTAATCCCAAAATCATTAATAACAATAGTAATTCTTTTTAATAAAATTATCGTTCACATAAACATATCGATAATAATTTAACTAGTATACTTACTACAAATACAATTTTATAATGCAAAAAGGCAATACACTCAGCTTGACGAAAAATAAAGGATGCGGGTGTTACACTCTTCCCCTTTAAAAGAATTTCGGCCCCGAAATTCTAAACTATATTCAGTCCTACCTAAAATGTGCACACACATGACACAATCTACACAACTCGCACTATAATCCAAAATCTTCTTCTATATTTAGTTGAAAATCAAAAAAAAGGTTTATAGTATCTAGTCTCCTCTTCGCTAATCCTCTTCAAGCGTCTACTCACTCGATTTAGGCGCTGAGGGCTAATCGCATTGAAGAGGGGCAAATGAGCTGGCATGGGCAACCATATTAAGCTTATTGTTTTTTTTTAAAAAAAGAACAACATAGACTTTTGATAATCTAGACTGAATCCACCTGGTAAACAACAACTCTAAGTATATGCATTACTATGAATTGAAGTTTAAATAAAGGACAATTGGGCATTGACACCTCAAGGTCATATACCGGTAGTCTCGTTCTAAAACATGAATTCAAGTCACTTTTGGGATCACAATGATTAACATGGGGACTCCTATAACACATTTAGAACAATAAGAATGTCACATAGCACCACGTAGCATCACTTAAGCACAACAGTATCGCATAACATCACATAGTATTAGCAATTCAGCATTCTCAAGCTTAGGAATTGTAGGTAACATGATACCGTCTAATACGCATATAGTAAGTAGTTACAAAATGGAAACATGCGAAACCAATATCCCTATATTTATACATCAATCACAACTAACCTTTAGGCCTTGCATATATGGCAACTTAGACAGACATGCTAAAGTTATATGAAGGGGTTAACTTAATTAGGTTCGTTTTAAAACATGAAGATATTAGGTCAATCTAAGGTAAAATCATTTACTAGAAAGTTTCTATGTTACTCTAAGGTAGCAGAGATATCAATTACGCCATATTGGCAATAAAAGAACTTGAAGTAGCATTTAAGATTACATTGACATCACATAGGGTTAACAACAGAGCATTGAAGATCAAGAATCACGAATAGCATGAACTAGCATAACATGTCGATAGGAACAACTTTGAGAAGGAAATGCTAGCGCAAGAATGTAAGTCGATGGTTTTGACGGTGGTGAGGCTTTCCTAAAGTCCCCACTTTGGGACTGGTCGTCCCTTAAGTCATAAGTTCGTGCAAATGAATGGATATGCTCCTAGATGAATCCTGGGGCCTGCGGCTTATGGGCCTACATGCTTCTGCTGTGCTACTCTGATCAAACACATAAGGGCAAGAATATATGAATGCGGGTTTCTAGGGTCGTCTCATCATGCTTTAAATACAGGCATATGCAATTACTCAGCTATGATAGGATTCATGGAATGCAAACAATGAGTCAAAGGTCGTGTAATGCTATGAATTACAAAACTTAAATCATCTGAATAACCAAGTCACATACTTAACCAACTTAAGTCAAGCAAATACCAAGATATGCATTTACTGGGCCAATCGTTCACAAGGCACTTGAATACCCGTGTATAACGACCCTAAGCAATTATTTGGGCTCCCATGACCTTTATACTTCACATAACGTTATGCTTATGCTTCAAAACACATAGACTCACGGTAGTGACTCACGGTAGTGTCTCACGAAAAGACATCTAGGCAGGCATACATGAATGCAACCCTCATTTAAAACCTAGGATCATAGATATGTCTTGAGGTTTGTCTAAACAGTCAGGCACATTATCAAGTAGCATAAGTAACGAATATGATGCTTTCAAACACACTTTTAAAAACATAGTGACTCTCGATATATTCCAAGAATAGTTTATAAATCACACTAACTTCTTTAAAGCTTATAATTGTTTCTAAAAGCTCCCAAAACATCCAAATTAGCAAGAAAGACTTGGCAAGAAACATTCTTTCATAAGATATGCACTTTTAAAATCTTAAATGTTCAGTGCATTACTAGGATTTAACCACACCTCATTCGAAATTTCATTTAAACCATACTTGGAAACATGTTCATAAGATATGTGCAGGATATGTACATTTAAAAGCTTCTTTCTTTTCTTAAAAACACTTTTCTTAGCCTCTTGAGGCTCATATTCTTTAAAAGAACTTCTTTCGTAATGGTCCTCTAATGACCCTTCTAAGCTTTTTAAATCTTATTCAATATGGCCTCGTAATAGCCCTTAGAAATCTTTCTTTTCTGAACTGTTTAAAATGGCAAAATGCCAATTTCCTATTTATTAGGAACTTTCTCATAACATAAAAACATCTTATTGTGCTGGCTATCTACACTGCCCCTAAGTGAGATCGTCACTGTCAACTCACGTTATCCCCAGGGTATACGTACTTAACTTTTGTCCAAAATGCGTCTTAGCAGAGCAACTTTAACTTCGATGCTGTCCTCTATGGGGTAACAGCTCACCCCAAGATAATCATATATTGAGTCCAGTCCCCCTCAAGGTTTTCTTACGCATCACACATCAGGGAACAGCTCACACCAAGATAATCATATCTTAAGTCCAACTCACGCCATCTTTGCGTCCAGCTCCCAACGTTACCTTTGGGGAAACAGCTCACGCCATCTTTATGTCCAGTTCCCATCCTCAAGGTCTAGCCACTTACTTAGCACTTTCTTAGCCTTTAAAATCGTATTTCCTTTCCCTTTTTCAGTTGGTTACTTTGATGAAATCTTACTTTTAACAAAACGACCATAACCTTTTGAAATGTTTATAGCTCATTCGTTTTAAACTTAAAAGCTCCTTATAAACGAAATAAGTTTGCTAACTCATAAATCGACCTCGTTTTCAACTTTAAAACATCTTATAAACAAAATACGTTTGCTAACTCATAAATGAGGTCTTCATTTTAGCTCAAAAGCTTCTTATAAACAAAATACATTTGCTAACATGTAAATCGACTTTGTTTGCAACTTAAAAGCTTCTTATAAATGTAATAAGTTTGCTAACACGTAATTCAACTTCATTTTTAACTTAAAAGCCTCTTATAAACATAATAAGTTTGCTAACACGTAAATCAACTTCGTTTTTAACTTAAAAAGTTCTTATAATCGTAATAAGTTTGCTAATTCATAAATCAAAACTCATTTGGAATTTAAGGTACTTAGTCAGCGTTTAAATTCAAACTAGGTTTGTAATTGAAGCTTATTGAAACATAAGGTATTAATCAAACTAGATTCATAATTGAAGCTTATTGAAACATAAGGTACTAATCAAACTAGATTCGTAATTGAAGCTTATTGAAACATAAGGTATTAAGCAAACTAGATTCATAATTGAAGCTCATTGAAACATAAGGTAATAAGCAAACTAGGTTCACAATTGAAAACTTATTGAAACTTAAAGTAATAAACTCATTCAAACTAGCATATAGCTCAAACTAAGTTTCGTAATAAACTCATTCAGTTGCTCAAATTTAGTTCGTTTGAAATCCTTTATACACTCGAAGAAGGGTGCTTAAGCAAATTAAGACTTTAAATCATTCTCAGCTTACTATTGTTCAAAACTTAGAATACTTAGCTCGCTTGTGATTCAAACAAGGTTTCTTCATAATTTTCCATAAACACTTCTTAAAATCATAATGATTTTAATAGTTCGTACTCAAAACTCAATCGAAACTTAAATAAGCAGCTAGCATACAAGCCAGCTAAATTTCATAATTAATACTTTAAGAAGCCTTTTTTTGAATTGTTTAAATCCTTCTTAAACATAAGGAGAAGTTGTATACGAACCAAGTCACTTATACCAAGATGGAGTTTATCCTTAAGGGGTCATGTGTACCCATTTGAAGGGGTTCTTACATGTTTAACAAAGTCATATAATGTATTCCTATGATTGTCAACGTCTGTAAACAGTATTCTAGTTCTTGTTGCGCACTCGGATTAGGAATCACTCTGTATGACCGTGTGAGCCAATCATCTAATTGGTTAGTAGTTCTTTTAGTAGAAATCAGTGATGTTTTGAAACGTAAACCCCAACACTCTAGTTGTGTGAACCGTTGGGTTGTATCTCTCACTTCTCCTGTATTAATGAACGACATTGTTTAATGCACTCCGAGTGAATTGCTCATTGAGTTATGAACTCCGGTGTATAGCCGTTAAGCTTCTTTTAGAATGTTTTACGCTTCCGTCGAATCTAGGGGTTTATTGCAAGGCTTTTACCCTAAAAATGATCAATTTTTAGGGGAAACTCAATCCATTTCGCCCCAGAAGTCAAGAAAATGCGACACTCCTGGCCGCAGGGGCAGCGTATGTTATACATATATATAGATATATACATACATAATATATAATCATAGGTATGCATATATATTATGTATGCATACATATTATGTATATGCATATATATTTATACATACATATATATATATGTGTGCGTGTGTGTGTGTGTGTGCGTGTGTGTGTGTGTGTGTATATACATACATACATATACATGTATATATATGTACATACATATGAATATATATTGTGTATGTATATATATTATGTATATGTATATATATTTATACATATATACACAAATATATATATATATATATATATATATATATATATATATATATATATATATGCATGTATGCATACATATAATGTATGACTATACTTATAAATCGATAAGCATACATACATGTACATGTACATATGTGTGTGTGTACCTACATACCTATATATATATATATATATATATATATATATATATATATATATATATATATATATATATATATATATATATATATATATATATATATATATATATATTATATATATATGTATATATATATATATATATATATATATATATATATATATATATATATATATATATATATATATATATATATATATATATATATATCTGTGTATGTATATATATATATATATATATATATATATATATATATATATATATATATATATTATATGTACATATATATATAC
>JAKOGI010005421.1:2500-12333 GCA_029747015.1 Carnegiea gigantea | reverse complement strand
TCGTTATTTTTACGTTAAGTTGCCTGTCTTACTTTTACGTTATGAAATCGTATTTTTAGTAACTGTGTGAGTTTTTAACGATTAAATTCATTAAAAGGAACGATTATTTGATTAACGTTATTATCGATGTTACTTATTTATAAAATTATCGAATCAACGCTAAACCGAGTTTTTAAAATCGTTTTTCGTTTTGCTTGGTTGAATCCCAAAGTTTAAACTGAAATGTTGATTGTAGGTCGTTTCGATTCGGATTTAGCCTAACCATTAGCAAGTACGGGATCGGGATTCAGTTGAATGATGTTAATTGAGTCAAAAAAAAATACACAAAAGGGAGGGGGGGCCTGTTATCGGGTCACAGAGAACCCGACCCCCTCCCCTTCCTCTCTCTCTCGCGCCTCGCTCGCTCTCTCCTTCGCACCTTGCTCTCGCTCTCTCTCTCTCTCTCGCGGGTCACCGATTGCCGCCTGGCGTCACCGCCGGTCGTCACGTGTCGCCGGCGAGAGAAGGAGCCGTCTGGCCTCACCCACGCGTCGCCAGCCACCCAAACACCGCCAGTCTTCCTTCCCCACGTCACACGATCGAGCCAGCTCACAAACCACGCGTCTAACACCTGAAAACCACCACCCACATGCCGGATTCCAGCGAGCCACGACCCTCTCCACCTCCTCTATAAATCTGGGGGTCGAATTCGACCCTAGACAACCCCAACCGCGACCAAATCGAAGCTGGGGTTTCGAGTTCTGGGAGTAGCCGAGCCTGGGACGAGTTCAAGGGAATTTTGGGCGTGAATTGCTACCAATTTAGTGGGTAATGAAGCGATTCCAGGTGGGTGTTCTCGCCTCCTAAGTTATTACTATTTTCAAAGCTAATTTTCAGCAGTTTGATGTTGCCTGTCAAGTTAGGGCTTGTTAAATTCGTGAGAAATGACAAGAAATAAGTTATTCACGCTTAGGTTCGAATCAATTGGTTGTTTCATGCCTGAAATTGAGAATCGATGTGAATTCTGTACATAAACCGTAGTCTTGCGTGAACAGTGAATTGGAATTTATATGGACATATTTAGCTTCGAATCGAGTTAATGAGTTATCGTTTGAAAAGGAATTAGAAACGAAGTTAGTTTGATATGTTTAGCATCGATTCGAACCCATGAATGTAAATCATACTTGAATTGTTAATTCGAAGTAATTTAAACGTGTTTAGCATCGATTCGAATCCATGAATGTAAATCATGCTTGAGATATTAATTCGAAGTTAGTTTAACGTGTTTAGCTTCGATTCAAGTTATTTAGCTAATATATGAAAAAGAATTGAAAACGAAGTTAGTTTAACGTGTTTAGCTTCGATTCGAGTTAAACTAGCTAATGCATGTAAACGAATTAAATTCGAAGCTATTGAAATATGTTTAGCTTTCATTCGAACCCTTTTTAGCACGTTCCTGCTTAGGAAAGTTACTTCAAAATGTATCGTATATGTTTAGAATCAAATTCTGTTTGATTTATTGAATAAAGTGTTGTCGATTCATGAATAAATGTGGCCATATGAACGCTTGTTGCAGCGCACCGCTGAATGATGCTGGATGCTCAGGTAAGAACCTAAACTTCACCCTTTATTTTTATAAGCTAATAGGATAATATGTTGTGATTAATGAATCGATGAATCGAGTTGGTAGTTGGATGGTTTGGGGAAAGAATCATGAGCGTTCGAGGTCCTGTGGTATGGTGCTTGTGAGAAGGGAGTTCGGGTTGTGAATTGACCGCAATCGTGTGGATTGCGAGGCCATGTGTGGCTCATTGTGTTGTTGAAATGATTATGAAGTGTTTGAATGTGAAACGTGTGAATCCCTTTTCCCCTTTTATGTCTAA
Source organism: Carnegiea gigantea (assembly GCA_029747015.1). Classification (NCBI taxonomy): domain Eukaryota; kingdom Viridiplantae; phylum Streptophyta; class Magnoliopsida; order Caryophyllales; family Cactaceae; genus Carnegiea; species Carnegiea gigantea. Next base: position 10,471 of record JAKOGI010005421.1, on the reverse strand, counting down.
GAAGCATAATGCGTGAAAGTGTGGTGATTTGACGAAGAACGTTTCTCGTGTTTTCAAACTAATAATAGCCATGATTAATAGCAAGCAATGGCCTATTTTCGATATACAAACAGTATTTGAGAGTGAACCTGCTTGAACGGGAGAATCCTGAAAACGGTTTAGGAAAGTGTGAGTTATGTGATAAATGATTTTACCAAAAGACACAACAAAATTATTAGCCGTTATGGCCCATACGCTTTAAAGTGGCTAAGATAATGTGCTTCGGACCATATGAAAAGAATGAAAAGAATGATGTTACCCTAGGGGATAAGTCCGGATAAACCCTAGAGGCCCTGACGAGGGCTAATGTAATGGTCCGATATGGTATATGTAGCCATCCCGGGAGTAAGAGCTTAAGCGTGAGCGTTAGGTCTCACTATGGGGTCGAGAATAGTTCTCACCCAATCAACACCCTGTAATGATCTTATACCAGAAGTACTTTCGTACTAAGTTAAGAAAAGCAATTGGCCCTTTGCCATTTTTAAACGATTAAAAAGGAAAGGAAGTTCTTTTATGGGCCCAAAAGGCTATATGGAATGATGTATGAAAAGCTTATAAGGGTCGGTACACGACCAAACGAAATGAAACTTCCTTTGAAGACTAAGAAAACGTTTTCAATGAAAGAAAGAAAGCTTTCAATGAATGAGTTATGAAATGATCCTCAAGAATATCTGAATGTGGATTCTTAGCCTATGTATTAAAGGAAAGCTTTCAATGGATGCATTATGAATGATTCTTAAGTATGATTGAACGTGAATTCTAATCTTATGTGGCATCATTCCTATCCATAGCAAATCTGTCTGATTTAAAGTGTATGAGATGAGAAAGAAAGTTATAGCACGTTAAAAATTCCATGAATGAAGGCGTCTCTTCCCAAAAGAATGAACGTTGATACGTGAATAGCATGCGAGGGTGTCATATAGCTTAATATGATGTTTAAAGGTACTTAAATGCTTGATATGTGTTTATGTGTGTGATATGTATATTATATGAATGAACGTTGATATGTAAATAGCATGCGAGGGTGTCATATAGCTTAATATGATGTTTAAAGGTACTTAAATGCTTGATATGTGTTTATGTGCGTGATATGTATATTATATGAATGAAATGCCAAGAAAAGTGTATTTATGAAAAGGGATAACCTTATACACACATCATATGATTGAGGGTTCATGTGTAGTTTAAATGGAGTGTTAGGAAGTTATGTTATGAAAAGAAAAGATCCTTATACTTAGCCTTCGATACTTACTCACGTGCTTAACTGCTTGCTAGTAAAGAACTCCGTCGTTGAGGAACCTAGAAATATGATTGAGTGGTCGAAGTGAAGTTTATGTTTAGTGATCCTTCAATAAAGGTTCTATGAATATCTGTTACGATAGTAGAGTATGGAAACGTGATATGTGACCAGTAAAGATAGTATTACCTGCAACGGTTTTGGTTTTAAGGGGGTTGGGGGACACTCACTGAGCGTGTGGTTGCTCATCCCATTGCTCTTTCCCCTTTTCCCCAGGTTTTCTTTCTGACAGGAAGAAGTTGAGTCAGATAAGTCCAGAAGGAATCTATTGTTGCTTACAAGGCATCGTATGTGCTCATTTGAAGGGATCTTACGTGTTTAATGAAGTCATGTAATGTACTCTTAGTTTATAAAGGTCTGTAAACGATTATTCTAGTTCATGGAATGCATATGATATAAAGGTCGCTCTGTATGGCCGTCTAAGCCAATCATCAAGTTAGTTAGATGTCTTCTTAGTTTAATTTAGCTATGTTTTGGGATGTAAATCTTAATACTCCGGTTTTGTTAACCGTTGAGTTGTATCGTCCATTTCTTCTTTATTTATGAATCAACCTGGCTGGTGTACTCCGAGTGAGTGGCTCGTTGAGTTATGAACTCCGGCGTGTGGCCGTTGAGCTATGTTTTAAATGTTTTGCGCTTCCGTTGATTTACAGGGACTTATTGTAAGGCTTTTAGCCTGGAAATGGTCTGTTTTTAGGGGGAACTCTGTCCGTTTCGTCCCAGGAATTAAGTAAGAAGTTAGGAAAGTGTAACGCTTCTGGCCTAGGGGCTGGGGGTGTTACATTGATGGTATCAGAGCAAAAGTCCTGCAACCATAGGCCGCAACTTGAGTCTTGCATTTCATATAGTCGCCTAGAAACACTGTATGGTTATGTGACATATGCCTGCCTTGTGTGCAAATGTGAGTTTTATGTGAATGTTCGCGCGTTTCACTAGTTAGATGCGGCTTTAGTAAGCTGAATGGTTGGATGAGAGAACCATTTGTTAAGGTATAGGCCGAGTGATTCGTATTGTCGTGCATGAGATAAGGGTTAGCTCAATCGAAAGTTGTTTCGTTTATATGCTTTGGTAATTTTAATCCAATGTTTAAAGAACATATGATTTGAATCGAACGATTGGAAAGCCTTAACTCTACGCTCATCTTTGCCCCTAAAATACAATTTGCTCCTTGGGCCCCATAATGGAGTGAGCAGACGTATTCAAAGGTTGGTAGAGAAAGAGCTAGAAGCAATTAAACTATTTTCTTTTGAAAGCCTAAAGACCTTGAAAGTTAAAGTCTTCCTGATTAGTGAGCTAGGGTTTTGCTTTGACATTCAAGATCTTTTTAATTGTTTGGTTGAGTCTTATTGTTGCAACCGAAGACTCGCATTTGCTTTGCAATAATGCGTGGATTTAGCCATATGAGCATAACTTTCTGTGTGTAATCAAATGATTTTGAGTGTCCACATGCCAAGGTGTATGCATTGCCGGATGTGTTAACGATTTATTTGCAAGTGATTAGAGTTAGCTTTCTATGACTGAGAATCTCACTAGGTGATACCCCCATATGTGAATTTTGAGTTGTTTAAAGAAATTAAATGAGATTTTGATATGCTTGGATAGAAATTAAGCAATAGCAGTGCATTTCTCTTGACCATTGCATGAAAATTATCCTCATCATCTAGCGCAATGCTTGTTGTCACCTGTACAATGTTCTTGATGTCCTATGTGAAATTGATAGTGTTCTTGCTATATCAAACCCCAATGCACCCAGAAAGAACAAGGTAGAGAGAGCCTGACGCGCACTTTGAAATTGTATGCCTCTTACTACGGTGAATGTGGTTGATACAGCAGTTGTGACATTATGTGTAATACTAAGCTCGAAAGGGCTTATATAATGACTTAGACTTGTTTTAGAGCAATCCTTGATAAGTTATATTATTAAAGAGCGAAGTAATTGGATTTCCTACTGTTAGTATATCCTTCAGTGTGATTATGCATACGATTGAGTTAGATGGACTACTTGAGTTGATCGACAGGATGGGGTAAGGGAATTGCCTAATTGTTATATGAACTAAAGTGCCCCTATTCTTATGTTTTCTTAAAGTCGCTATTTATTCATCTACTTAGCTAGAAATCTTGTGACCATAGAAGTTACATTCACACTTGCTTGCCTTACGTGTTCTATACCTAATCACATCGCATGCTAGCATACCCATGATCATACCTGGATGCGTGACTCCAAGGTTTACGAATGATTGTACATGAAATGTTTGATGGCTTGGTTGATCAGTATGACATGGGATGACATGATTGAGAGTGCCACATGTAAATTGGTGAACTTCATGGCGAACCTTAGCATTGTATTTTTGTTAGTTATTATGAATACTACCATTGATGTTATAGAGTCCTCCCATTTGCATGTTACCATGTTACAATTATGAGTGCTAGTACTTCACGAACCTAGAGACCTATACTCGTGTGAACGTGTGAATATGGGATTGTCTAGGTACCTTATGAGACTCAATGATGTGCTTAGTATACTTGTGGTCGTATCGAAATCCTCACTGCATCACTTTATCATTAAAGTGTGGAGTATGGTTGCAAGTAGGGATAATTGAAATATATCATCCAACTTAAAAGAGCTATGTCGTGATATACGCTTGTGATCCTTTAATAAGGTCGTAAACGGGCATAGTTACGGGCATAAGCATGTCATCTTACTTGCATATTTTCATGATATAGGAATGTTTGTTTTGTATATGACGCTAAGTGATGCTGTGTGATGTATCCATTACCTTGCTATAAAATAAAAGCTCCCTGGTTAAGTAACTCAGTTTTGAAATGCTTCGATTTTGTATACTAGTGATTGAGCTCGACTCGAGTCGGATTGCTATGTGACTCGATTGTTCCAACTATCTAAGTTTTGTGATTGATGATATGGCATAACCTTTGACTTATTGCTTGCAACATGTATATCAACCGGTTTCATGTTACCTTCATTCCCAAAACTTGAGAATGCTGAATTGCTGACACTATGCAATACTATGTCATGCTATTATACTTAAACGATTCTATGTGATGCTATTATGCTTAAATGATACTATGCGGTGCTAGGTGACATTTTGTTCTTCTAAATGTGTTATAGTAGTCTCCATGTTAACCGTTGTGATCCCAAAAGTGACTTGAATTCATGTTTTAGAATGAGACTGTTAGTGTGTGACCGTAAGATGTCATTGCCTCGATTGTCATGCCTTTCGATGCCCACTTATAGATATGCATATGCATAGATTTACTGCTTGCCATGCTAACTGAGTCTAGATGATCGGAAATCTCTGTTCTTTTTCAAAACAAACTCGATATGGTTTTCCACGCCAACTCAGTTGCCCTTCTTCAATGCGATTTGCCCTCGGCGCCTAAATAGAGCGAGTAGACGCTTGAAGAGGATTGGCGAGGAGGAGACTGGATACCATAAGACATTTTCTTTTGATTTAAAAAGAAGTACTGATTGCAAAATGGAACCTTTTGGAAACCCACCGTGTAGATCTTACCTGCGCGCGTTCATTTTAGGAAAAACCGAACTTGGATTTGGAATTTCAAGGACGAAATTCTTTTAAGGGGGGAAGAATGTAAGGCCCACCTTCGTTATTTTTACGTTAAGTTGCCTGTCTTGCTTTTACGTTATGAAATCGTATTTTTAGTAACTGTGTGAGTTTTTAACGATTAAATTTATTAAAAAGAACGATTATTTGACTCACGTTATTATCGATGTTACTTATTTATAAAATTATCGAATCAATGCTAAACCGAGTTTTTAAAATCATTTTTCATTTTACTTGGTTGAATCCCAAAGTTTAAACTGAAATGTTGATTGTAGGTCGTTTCGATTCGGGTTTAGCCTAACCATTAGCAAGTACGGGATCGGGATTCAGTTGAATGATGTTAATTGAGTCAAAAAAAAGCACAAAAGGGAGGGGGGCCTGTTATCGGGTCACAGAGAACCCGACCCCCTCCCCTTCCTCTCTCTCTCGCACCTCGCTTTCTCTCTCTGCTTCGCTCTCGCTCTCTCTCTCTCTCTCGCGGGTCACCGGTCGCCGCCTGGCATCACCGCCGGCCGTCACGTGTCGCCGGCAAGAGAAGGAGCCGTCTGGCCTCACCCACGCATCGCCAGCCACCCAAACACCGCCAGTCTTCCTTCCCCACGTCACACGATCGAGCCAGCTCACAAACCACGCGTCTAACGCCTGAAAACCACCACCCATGTGCCGGATTCCGGCGAGCCACGACCCTCTCCACCTCCTCTATAAATCTGGGGGTCGAATTCGACCCCGGAGAACCCCAACCGCGACCAAATCGAAGCTAGGGTTTCGGGTTCTGGGAGTAGCCGAGCCTGGGACGAGTTCAAGGGAATTTTGGGCGTGAATTGCTACCAATTTAGTGGGTAATGAAACGATTCCAGGTGGGTGTTCTCGCCTCCTAAGTTATTACTAATTTCGAAGTTAATTTTCAGCAGATTGATGTTGTATGTCAAGTTAGGGTTTGTTAAATTCGTTAGAAATGTCAAGAAAGGAGCTGTTCATGCTTAGGTTCGATTCATTTGGTTGATTTATGCCTGAAATTGTAAATCGATGCGAATCATGTGCATTTAGCATTGATTCAAGTCCATGAATGAAAACCATGCGTGAATTGTTAATTCGAAGTAATTTAAACGTGTTTAGCATCGATTCGAACCCATGAATGTAAATCATGCTTGAATTGTTAATTCGAAGTAATTTAAACGTCTTTAGCATCGATTCGAACCCATGAATGTAAATCATGCTTGAATTGTTAATTCGAAGTAATTTAAACGTGTTTAGCATCGATTCGAATCCATGAATGTGAATCATGCTTGAGATATTAACTCGAAATTAGTTTAACGTGTTTAGCATCGATTCAAGTTAATGAGTTAATGTATGAAAAAGAATTAATATCAAAGTTATATTAACGTGCTTAGCTTCGATTCAAGTTATTTAGCTAATATATGAAAAAGAATGGAAAACGAAGTTAGTTTAACGTGTTTAGCTTCGATTCGAGTTAAACTAGCTAATGCATGTAAACGAATTAAATTCGAAGCTATCGAAATATGTTTAGTTTTCACTCGAACCTCTTTTCTTTGTACATTCATGCTTAGGAAAGTTACTTCGAAATGTATCGTATATGTTTAGAATCAAATTCTGTTTGATTTATGGAATAAAGTGTTGTCGATTCATGAATAAATGTGGTCATATGAACGCTTGTTGTAGCGCACCGCTGAATGGTGCTGGGTGCTCAGGTAAGAACCTAAACTTCACCGTTTTTTTTATAAGCTAATAGGATTATATGTTGTGATTAATGAATCGATGAATCGAGTTGGTAGTTGGATGGTTTGAGGAAAGAATCATGAGCGTTCGAGGTCCTGTGGTACGGTGCTTATGAGGAGGGAGTTCGGGTTGTGAATTGACCGCAATCGTGTGGATTGCGAGGCCATGTGTGGCTCATTGTGTTGTTGAAATGATTATGAAGTGTTTGAATGTGAATCGTGTGGATTGCGAGGCCATGTATGGCTCATTGTGTTGTTGAAATGATTATGAAGTGTTTGAATGTGAAACGTGTGAATCCCTTTCCCCCCTTTATGTCTAAGATGCATAATGCGTGAAAGTGTGGTGATTTGACAAAGAACGTTTCTCGTGTTTTCAAACTAATAATAGCCACGATTAATAGCAAGCAATGGCCTATTTTCGCTATACAAACAGTATTTGGGAGTGAACCTGCTTGAACGGGGGAATCCCTAAAACAGTTTAGAAAAGTGTGAGTTATGTGATAAATGATTTTACCAAAAGACACAACAAAATTATTAGCCGTTATGGCCCATATGCTTTAAAGTGGCTAAGATAATGTGCTTCAGACCATATGAAAAAGAATGAAAAGAATGATGTTACCCTAGGGGATAAGTCCGGATAAACCCTAGAGGCCCTGACGAGGGCTAATCTAATGGTCCGATATGTTATATGTAGCCATCCCGGGAGTAAGAGCTTAAGCGTGAGCGTTAGGTCTCACTATGGGGTCGAGAATAGTTCTCACCCAATCAGCATACTGTAATGATCTTATGCCAGAAGTACTTTCGTACTAAGTTAAGAAAAGCAATTGGCCCTTTGCCATTTTTGAACGATTAAAAAGGAAAGGAAGTTCTTTTTATGGGCCCAAAAGGCTATATGGAATGATGTATGAAAAGCTTATAAGGGTCGTTACACGACCAAACGAAATGAAACTTCCTTGGAAGACTAAGAAAACGTTTTCAACGAAAGAAAGAAAGCTTTCAATGAATGAGTTATGAAATGATCCTCAAGCATGTTTGAATGTGGATTCCTAGCCTATGTATTAAAGGAAAGCTCTCAATGGATGCATTATGAATGATTCGTAAGTATGGTTGAACGTGGATTCCAATCTTATGTGGCATTATTCTTATCCATAGCAAATCTGTCTGATTTAAAGTGTATGAGATGAGAAAGAAAGTTATAGCATGTTAAAAATTCCATGAATGAAGGCGTCTCTTCCTAAAAGAATGAACGTTGATATGTGAATAGCATGCGAGGGTGCCATATAGCTTAATATGATGTTTAAAGGTACTTAAATACTTG